>JAPYZA010000641.1:0-30900 GCA_030522685.1 Eupelmus azureus | reverse complement strand
CCCCCCCCCCCCAACCTCCACCCCCAACTTAAGCGAATTTAAAACACTCGTGCTATAAAATAGTATACGATACGCGTGTCTTATGAGGCATTTGCAGGCACGGCGTTAGCGCCCTCTCTGCGCTCGGGCGCCTAACCTCGCCGTGCCAGAAAGTGCCTCATAAGACACTTGTATCGTAATGTACTATTAAGTACTTTCTACAAATCAAAGAACTTCATCTATTAAAATTGTTTTTATAGAAGCGTTAATGTAGATAGAAATTAATGTTATTGGCGATTATAAGTTGTTTTAAGATTGTATAGCTTGACTTGATTAAGGATAACTCCATAAAGCTGCAGCAACTTCTTCAAATGATATTTCTCAATCATTATGACACATAATTATATATCAACCATCGAATCAAAAACATATTGTAGCTAGATGTTGTAAATACGCTTTTGTCCACATTTTAGCGCTATGCAATTCAAAATATACACTACGTATGATCATTCTCATCTTTCGTAAAAAAAAAAAATATTCATAACGTATTAAAGGGCGCGGCCGCGCCCTGATGACAAATAGGCGAAGCGATCGGGGCGACCGTGCCTTTTCTAAATATACTTTAGTCCAATTTCCGTATTTAATTGAAATAATTCTTAGAGAATTTTTATTTATCAAATTTTTAATGAAAATCTACGGATTTACGTTTTTTTTTTAACTTAAAGTAAAGCGTAATTGCGAGTCACTTTCACTTGTCATTTTTAATATTGTAATCCAATTGCTGCGATTTTAAGTGTGAATATTAAAAAACTACATTATAAATGTCGCTTTTTCCGGATGTTATCAAATCTTGACAGTAATTAATGGTTAAAGCTGTTGCTCTTGCTCCTCAACTGAATATAATAGACTTATTCTCTTCTGAAAAAATCCACAATATTAGGGACAACCACAGTAACACTCATATCTACCCTATGTGTTAAAATTTGGTTAGGAGCATTCTTGTAGAGGTGGTAGGTGTGTTTTCTCATGTACCCTATTGCATTAACAGCTTTCTAAAAGTAAAGGTGTGAATCTACCTTCAATTTCACACAATGTGAGGTGTGAATTTTAAAATTTATTGACATTCACACGTTACAAGATGTAAATGTTAAAATATATTGATATTTACACGTCACAAGATACGAATTTCGCTAATGTGTGAATTTCAGGGTAGATTCACCTTAACTGTTAGAGAGTACTAACAGATATAAATAAATAAAGAATTATTAAAAATCTCCTCTCTGTTCGAATGCTTTGTTGTATAAGATTAATAGACTGAAGTTGCAACTGCATCAATGCATATAGCTTAAAATGGTGGTTTTATAATTGCATTTCTTTTTTTTTTTTTTTTTTTTTTTTTGAAGAAATAATTTATTATATATAGTAATAAATGAAAGTCTATTAATTTAAGTGTAATTATGTTTAGAATTTTACTATTTTTATTAAGCTGCATCAAAAGACTCAAATACAGTTTTGGCAAATAAATAAATACATTTTTATTACGAATATTGGCGTTATTATAATACATATTTAGAATTTTAGAAATTTATATTTTTTAAACGTCTTTCATTAGACTAGCTACCATCATAAATACTGTATCGTATTGTTATAAAACGGTAAAACGTTTTTTATTTTCTGTTTTTCATAAGGGAACGCAATCCAAGATGGGTCCCCTAGAAAAGAAACTGCGGGATATGGAGATATATCTTCCATTTTTGGAAGAGAAAATCGAGCGTATAAAAAGAGACAAACTCAGAGATAATTTTCCAGACCCGGAAAGAGAGAGTAAATTAAGTAGGTTGCAGATGTTGCACAGAAAAATTACCGGTAGATCTGAAATTAGGTAAGTGATTTAATCGATTCATGTAACAGAACCAATGGCTTTATAATTTTTTTTATAAGTATTTCGTCAATATTAAGATTATAATAAAAATGGATTAGGACGAAAAGAAATATAAAATTTTGTGTCGTGCTGAACACCTAACCCTCGCTAGAAAAAGCTTACTTTCTCCCCTTGTTGCACAACGTACTATTTTGCGTATTCAAAAAGGAATGTATTTCATTTTTTAAGATAATATATAAATTTTGTTTCAGTTTTAAATGATTAGAATAGTGCCTTAAAGGAAGTCTATTACACATTTGAAGAACACATTTTTTTAAAATTAAATTATATACAGAAAAAGTCATTGGTTCATTTAATTTACTTTTCAATACCAAAACTAATCTTACCCTTTGCTTGATTTAGACTGAGAGTAGAATCGCTCGAAAAATGTGAAACGATAATTCAAAAGTTAATCAGACAAGTACGTATTATTCAGTTTTTAAAAATTGTTGTATTAATAAGATAAATGTTATTTAATATTACTTTTTTCAAGGATGAGCTAGAGAGTCGGGCTGCTAGAGTGGAAGGAGCGAGGGAGTAAGTTGACTTATTTATTTTAAATTGTGATAATAAATATTGTTTCAAAAATGCGAGTACATTTGTTTCATTTATAAAATAAACTATAGCGATTGATATCAAATTGAAATCTAATATATCGTTACATTTCTGTTGGTTTAAAATGTTTACAAAAGAAACAAGTGTATTTTGTAAAAGCAAATTAAAAAAAGAAGCTATTAAAAAAGTAATTATTATTGAACCGCATATACTAGCTTAAGTACTTCTTGTACACTATCAGTTTTCTAGTTATTATTAAAATAAAATTTCTAAAGAACTTCAGAATGCCGGCATTACGTAGAAAGATTAGATATCTTGATATTACGTATTAATATTGTTTATTATTATAAATAATCTTAAAATCCCATGAATCATCCGCGAAACTAATAATAATAAGATCCACCCTTTCCTGTCTCTTAGTCCGAATCCTTTTCACAATGCGGAAGCGTACCGACCCAGTAGCAGCTGCAGCAACACTAGCGTTGGAAGCGGTTCTAGTGCCAACTTCCAGCAGAAGAAAGTGTTCGATGACACGCCTGCCTCGCCGAGTCCACCGCGCAGCCCAGCGCCGCACACGTCGGCCGTCCCCGTCAGGGCGCCCATCATCATCCCGACGGAGTCGTCGCGTTTTATGCCGTCGCCGCCACCCCCGCCGTCGATACAGCCGCAGCCCTCGACGTCGTTCGCGAGCAGTAGTCGGGCCTCGTACCTATTCAGGCGGAGCCCGACTCCGCCACCCGAGATTCCCAAGATCGTACCAATTGCGAGGGTCGACATGAACGAGATCGGCCCAATGGAATGGGACACCGACGACGAGGATTCTACGCCTTCGGCGTCGAAGGCTCGGCCGGAGATCGTCGTGCCGAAGCCGGATCCAGTTGTCGCAGCGGTCAAGCAGGTTGGAGACAAATTTCCAAGGAAGGAGGAAATACCTCTTGGTTAGTTAAAAACTTTTCCGTATCTTGAGAGATAATTATAGTATAATTAAAGAATTTGATTTGTTGATCTTATGGTTAGTAAAAATTTTAATAAGCCCTTAACTGTAAACAATATTTATTTAGAGTAACATTAGGTCTTAGTATATAAATTCTTAATTATTTAGTAAAAGTAGTTTATTATTGATTTGTCGCAGCAGAAAATAAAACAGTAATTTACTTATACACTAGTAAATAATAGTTCATTGCACCGCTTCGATGTTAAGTTAATATTATATTGCTCATTACTAATCGCGTTTCTACTGAATCTTATCTAAGAATTGTAAATACATTCATAAAAAAATGGTGAATAATCCTGGAGTTAAAGCTTCAGTAGAGCAACAAAAAAATGAGATAAAATAATATCATACATACTACAAAAATAAAACAAAAAAATATAAAAAAAAAAAAAAAAAAAAAAAAAAAAACATTAAAAAATTATTTTTTTTCGATAAAAAAAAGCATGTATAATAATAGTGATTAAAACATATGAATAAGCTAATTTAAATAATTCATTGATTACATTCCGAAATAAAAATCATTAACGTTGTCATCAAAACAACACTAGTAAATAAAGGGTTGACAGTATAATATTACAAAATTTACACAATGCCTACAACTATCCAAAAAAATTAAATTATTATCCAAAAAGTTAAACATCTTTCATCCTTTTTCCATACAGCACATAAGCGAGATCCGGATCCAATCCGTAATCCTTCGGATAACATTCCCACAGTGCGAGTGGACGCGCTGGACGGTTCGCGGCGGCTCAAATCGGTTCTCGACAAAACAAACGTCTTGAACGATCTGAATCTTATACTGCCCAGTCACCGGCCACACTCGCCTTTAACCAACGTTCCAGCCGAAGGTTTGCGCTCGCCTGATCCGAGCCTCTTCATCAACCAATCACCGTCGCAACCGCCGTTCTCACCGTCGAGGCGAACAGGCGATCCATCCAAGCCGATAACCCCATCGCTGCTGCTCAGCGCGCCGCCGACCAATTCGAGAATGCCGATACCGATAGACGATATAGCGGAGTATCTGGACGACAGTGAGAGGAGCAATCTGAGGAAGCGGGAGAACGCCAGCGTGGGACCGCTGAGGCCGCCCACGAGGATGTCCATGCCCAACTCGTCGCCGAGCATCATGAGTCCTAGATCGGATGCCAGTGCCATGTCGCCCTGTCACACAGATCCTAGGTAAGACCTTTTTATTTTTAAACTTAAATTCAATAGCGTTTTTCAATTATTAACTATATGAAACTAAAACTTCTTAAGAATTTAAAGTGAAACGTTTTATAGCCCTGGTATAAATGTTAACAAATTTTTTTGCTAAATTAAAATTTCCATCTTGATTTTACTTTTTTTTTAAACAGGTTATCAGGTGATCCTCGGTCTCGTCCAAATGCAGATCCTCGTAGCCACATCCCTATACCTCCGAATGATCCTCGCAGTCACGGTTCGATATCGGCAAACGACCCTCGAAACCACGCGGTGCCCCGCTACGCCGACAACTATGAACGTCACAAGCGCTCGACCCTGCCGCGTGACTCGACTCCAGGCTCTATGAGCCCGGCGGCCGAGTACCAGCGTCAGAGGCATCTTGAAAATTTCGGCCAGGATACACCGCCGAGTATGGTACCACCAGTTCAACCGCCGATGCATCCAATGCAAGGAGGTGTTCCTCCAGGTGAGAGGAGCTCCAGCGCCACTGGACGATGGTACAGGGACGAGTGGTGTGCAATGGGTAGGCATATACAGTCTGAGAGTTTGAAGAGTGATTTTTTTCCATACACACATGTGGTTTCATTTTTATACGTAACATAACTGCACCTGCTATAACTAAAACGCTGCTTATGGTTTGCGGACTGACTTACGGCTATATACCCATTGTGCACTGCTTTCCCTGACACCTTTTTTTATTTCATCCAGAGGTGTTTATATATACATTTTTGAATGTAAGTCTTTTTATGAATGAACGATTTGGATTATATATTTTTCGAATATATTTTACGATCTATAAATATCATTCATCGCATATTAAATAATATTTAAGCCATTTTTAATTTTTATAAGAAAATATTACATGCAATTATATAAAATCATTGTAAATATTTCAGATAATTATACAAAAATAAAAATATACATTTCTCATATTCAACTTTTATATTTTAACATTCATACATTCAACATTTCTCTTATTATTACGTCATTGTTTTCTTTGCATTCATACGAAAAAAGGTTAAAACACTTGGAGTTACGTTTTATATTAATATAAACAAGGCATTCTGAACGGTTCGAGTTATATACAGTAGCTTCGGCTTCACCTGAAACTGCAAATCACGGTTCA
Organism: Eupelmus azureus; assembly: GCA_030522685.1. Lineage (NCBI taxonomy): Eukaryota > Metazoa > Arthropoda > Insecta > Hymenoptera > Eupelmidae > Eupelmus > Eupelmus azureus. The sequence continues at coordinate 25,122 of JAPYZA010000641.1, read as the reverse complement.
TTTTGCTAACACCTCCTTTTTAGATACGTGAAACACAATATCTGGCTTCACAAATCACGATGTCTCGCATAAAGCATAACCGTGCATTCATTTAAAAAGTGAAAGTAGTCTTTAATATTGCAATACTAATTGTAATTTTTCCGTAACAAATATGTGAGCTATTTTTTAAAAATTTGTTATTATAACAAAGTATTTTTCAAAATGTGTAACCAAATGTTCATTCAACATTAACTATTTGAACCGCAACTCAAAAATCCAGAAACAAACAAAATTTTAGGTCCAGGACCAGGACCAGGTTATGGTCCTCACGGGTCACACGGTCCTCACGGTCCTCATGGCTCCCATGTTTCCCACGGTCCTCACGGTCAGGTGGCTCCGATGACTTATGGCGACTATCGGATGGCCCAGGAAGCTCGAGCCGCGGGTGGCCCGATGCCGTCGCCTCAACAGCAGCAGCAACAGTGGAATGGCCCGCCGCATCCACACATGCAGCCGCCAGGACCACCGCAGCCAGTACCACCACCGCATGGATACCAGATGGGTCAGGGAATGCGCGATGGACCTCCAGGATGGCAGCAGCAGGGCCACAACATGTATCAAGAGATGCAGCCTCATCCAGGTATGATGAATGGAGATTCACGGATGGGCGGGGGTTACGGCAATCAGATGCCACCAAATATGGCTCGGAACGTACCACCATTGATGAACGCGAACACAGGCTATGGAAAGTATCCGAATTATTCGGATTCACGGCCATCGTACGATATGGGCTACGACCAGCAACAGCAACCGCACAACGAGTACCAACGTGGCGGAAGGCCTTCGTGGGGTGGCAACTCGCGCATGGGTGAACCTGAACGATTCTCCGGGCGGCCTACTACGCCTTTCCCCAGACCTGCTGGGCCCAACTCTTGGAATAGCAACAAAGAGCCACCGAGACCTAACAGAGATCCCAGAGAGGCGGCCAACAGAGATCCGAGAGAGGCGGCCAATAGGGATCCCAGAACACACAGACCCGAACCCAACAGGCCCAATACTCCGACGTTCCAAGCGAAGGAGACGCCTAAAGGACCACCTCCAGGGAAGGAAGTGCATCCCAACAAGCTTGCTAAACAGGCTGCTGCCGAGAAAGAGGCTGGTACGTGCAGATTTTTGTTTTTAGAAGCTTTGTTTATTTAAAGTATAAAATAGAATACAAAGATGGTTACGTCCATTTCATAATTTTTGCAGCTGCAAAGAAACGACCAGATCATCACAAATCTGATCTGCATAAGACTAAGGATAAAGATAAAAGTAAAGATAAAGATAAGGGTAAAGATAAGGATAAAGATAAGGATAAACATAAAAATAAGTCAAAGTCGAAGTCAAGCGATTTAATGAAGTCGCCCTTGACGGATCTTTACGGTGCTATTGATGCGAAGAAGGCTGTGCAAGCAACTGGATTAAATAAATTTAAGATTCCCAAAAAGAGGTCTTCTGTTGATGCTCGACCAGAACCGGCACCGGTAATTATAACATTTTATAAATTTGTAATATTTATAAATTATGTTTATCATATTTTAAAATTGTCATTTTCATTTCAGGCTATTGAGGAGAGTTGGGAGGATGACGACGTGGTCACCTCATCCTCTGCTAGTCACGAGCCTGCCACCAAACAGAAGTCCGATAGTACTACAAAAGCGTTTAAAAAATCTGGCTCATTGCCTGAAAAAGAAAAATCCAACGATAGAGAAGAAGATAGCTCGCCCGAGCCAGCTGATCGCAAAAAATCCAAAGACATTAGTGAAATTGACATTCTAGAAAAGTTAGCTGCCAATAAAAATCTGTCTAAAGACGATTTGTCTAGTATTGTCAAGGAACTTATGAAGAAATTAAAGAAAAAAAGCAAAAAAACAGTTATATATTCATCGGATGAGGACGATGAAGAAGGGAATAGCAGTGACGATCGTCGGCCTACATCCTCGTCACCAAAGAAACCAACGAGAAAGAAATCAACAAAGCAAAGGATTGAATCTTCATCTGATGAAGAATCGGAGATCAGTTCTGAAGTTCCGGTAAAAGTTGCTTCTAAGAAAGACAAGAAAAAAGCGACCGTGGAAAACAAAGACAAGCCAGTTGAAAAGAAAGTTAAGAAGAAAGAAAAGAAGAAAGATAATGAAGTAGATGTTGTAATACCTGAAAGAAGTACCCGGCAAAGTGCTAAGGAAATATCTACTGTTGAACCAGGTAAAATTAGTAAAATTTAAATTTAATTTATTATTACATGTTTTGCATGCTTATTTACTAGAATTTAATATTATGGCATTTTTTTTGTCTTAATAACAGCTGTAGAAAAGGAACTCGTCTCTGAAACACCAGCGGTTGAAAAGGCGTCCGAAAATACGGAAGCAAGTCCCGCTCTAGCCGTTGAAGCACCGGCCGCTAAAGAAGATCCTCCGGTCAAAGCCAAACCGAAGCGTCGCTTCCGTGAATTGGACATGTTGCAAGAGGACCTTAAATCTAGCTGGATATGCGACGGTGCAATGAAGGCGACTGGTAGCAGAACTTGCAGCCAAAAAAACAAACCGCAGGAACAACAGCATGCAGAACAGACAGTGAATGAAGAAGAGCCTAGCACCTCAGCAAAGAACGCTACTGGTTAGTAGAATATTTTTAAAATTACATATTAAAATAGTACATTTTGATACTAGTGCGAGAAAATGATTTTTGCCCCGCGTGGACATTTGCCCGAGCGGAGCGAGGTGGAAAAGGCCATGCAATGTAAAATCATCTTCTCGCCGAAGTATCAAACTGAATTTTTAGATACGACTTGTAACCAGCAAAATAACTTTTATTTGGTAATTTTTTAAATCACACTTGTTTGAAACAGGCAAGATGAAAAAACCACAGCCTCCGAAAGCTAAACCAAAGGCCAAAAAAGTAATCCCGAAATCAAGTCTTCTCGTGAGTTCAGATAGCGAGGAAGATGATATTCCTTTATCACGAAGAACCGAGGGACTTAATTCTGAGGCCACTAGTAGCACAGCAGGCAAAAAAACGCGTGCCAAGAGTGTTCTTAAGGTTCCACCACCGTTATTTGACGAATCGTCTAATGATAGCTTTAACTTAGATGCATCGGTGGTTGAGCCTACCACGGACATTTCACTACATCCTGAAAGTGATAAAGGAAGCGGAAAAGGAAAAACTCAGAAGAAAGCTGGCAAGAAAACTTCAACGGCTGATGCAGGTATAAAGCGTAATTAAAATAATAATTACAACCCAAAGATGATAGGCAAATAAAAAAATTAATTCTTTTCTTTTTGTCACAGAATCTTCATCTGATGAGAGCTTTGTATCAAATGCCTCTTCTTCATTGATTGATTCTTCTTCAAAGCAGCGTGACAATAATCAAGAACTTCTTGACGATGTCATGGCAGAATTGGCTACAAACCCTAAATATACTGTTGCAAAGAAAAAGCAAACAAAAAAGAAGAGGGGTGGTTGGCAAATGGGTATGTAATAACATTTAAAAATAATTAATATATAATATTTTTATTTAATAATTTTTATAAATAATTTGCATATAGTATATAATTGATATATTGAGTACTTCGAAGAGTTACACATACTATAAATTCAATAGCTTCAATATAAATTAACTCTTCGAGTATAAAACGTAGTGTGCTCGAATTGTTTTCTAGAATACATTTTATTTAAAATAAAAATATATAATCACAAACAAAATGACATACTGTTACAATTTTATTTACATTTTGTTTAATTTATATTTTATAATGTAAGTGTTGAAGTTTTCAAGTCAACCTTTATTGGTGGTAAAAAATTGGCAGCGAACACTGAATAAAGGTTTTTTTTCTTTGTGTGAAATTACAATCATACTAAATGCAAGTGAAAAATAAAATAACTAATCAAAACAATCCTTACTTCCCTTGCACTAAAGTCCCCCAAAATTCACCAGGCATCCTGTCCAAAAAGAAGAGAAAGAAGGCACCAGCAGCAAATAAAGTTAACGAAAATATTAGTCAAGAATCGATAACGGATACTTCTCTTACCAATGCAAATGACACCACAACCAAAGAAAACGATACGAGTGCAACCGACAAAAATCTTGAACGCACGGAGAGCTTAGACAAATTGGCCGAAGAAGAAGGTACAGGTTGGAAATCGACTACTTCTTTGAACGAAGACGAAGACCTAACCACACGAGTCGACTCTGAAGCCTTGATAGGTTACACAATGTATGGCAACAATGAAAAGTATCAATGTTTGCTTTGTCCATTCTATCGCAAAAATATAGTGCACCATTACAAGATGCAGCATCCTAAAAAGGAGGTCTTAATATCTCGTTTACCGATAGCTGAATCTAATCTAGCTCTCGAAGAAGCCAAGAGACTTGACTTTGAAAACAATCCAACCATAGGGGCAGACAAAGAGATTGGCAAGTACAAATGCCGTTTCTGCAGTTTCGTGACGAAGGGCGTGGATAGTTGCGCGCGCGAGAGTTTCTATGAGCACTGCACCAACCATACGGGGGAATACCGCTTTTCCTGCCAAAACTGTGGATACGAGGCAGTGGCTAAGGGCTCGATACGCACGCACTATTATAAAGAATGTCGAAAACACTCTACTTTGAAGAACCTGACAGAGGCAATTGTCGAGAGTCCAATCCCTACCGAAGACCGTATCTACGGGTATCTGTGCGCCAAATGCAACTTTGTCCAGCTGAAGCGTTGCAACGTTGAGAAGCACATTAAGATTTGGCACTCGAAGGAGGGCATCGATGAGATCAAAATCATCAAGATCGACATGTCGCTAAATATGAAGAGGGAGGACATCAAACCGAGTGTTAAAAACGAAAGCGTCGATGCGTCAATAATACCACAAAATATTGAGTTGAAGGACGAGAAGGAAATATTTACTGAAACTGAAGCGGTGGACGAGTCTGAAGTAAAGCCGGATGCTGTTGTTGCTGCTGCTGTAGTTGATGAAGTAAGATATATTATTATTTACTTTGAACTATAATTGATACTATATTATAGTTCATTTGATAGTTTTATTAAATTAAAATTTATGGATTAATAAGATTAAATTTATTTATTTTTAAGGTAACATAAAATTCTTTCTGTTTATTGAGAATATAGAGGGCCCATTTTTTATTTAAATTTTTAATTTTCGAATAATTTCTTAAAGTTAACTTGTCGTTTTAATATAATAAAGCAACTGGACGTCTCAATATTTTCAAATAATAAGATTAATTGTAAAAAAATGGGTTCGATTCTCTATAACTAGGCGGGTTTTACATTGCCTTTGACAATTTTTGTTTAGTATTCTTTAATAGTAGAAAGAATTGTCTATTTACTCTTAAATATGCATTTTACTTAATAGACTGAAACTACTGTGGCTGAAGATGAACCTGAAATTCGTGTAATGCTGGAGGCATGTGAGCACAAAGTGGAAAAAGTGGAAAAAATAGATAAAGAAGTAAAAGACGACAAAGAAGAAAAAGTAGAAAAACCAGAAAAAGTTGAAAAGAGCAGTAATCTTAGCGCATTCGTGTGTCCGGACGAGCTTGAAAATAAAGAAATGGAGATAAAAAATGAGCGTATAAAGAAAATGCAAGAAATTGCACAGAACATTGGCATAAAATTCAACAAAAATGAAGCTCAAAAGCGATTCTCTATCCTTGATACGCTTAAAGACAAAATGGACACTTCTCATCCCGCGGAAGAAGTGGAAAATACTAGCGAAGATAATATTGCAGAAGAGGTGAATGAACCAATGATTCCAGCAGAAGCACCAGAGGAAGATGCTGTGGATCCACTTCAAATGCCAGAAGAAGAGGTCAAAGATCAAAAATCAACTGTGTTGGTACCTCAACCGGTACAAGTGAAGTTAGATCCGGACGCAACTGCTACAGACGAAAAAGAAGACAAATCCAGTGCCAAAATAAAGGATCCATTAGCGTTCGTCGATAAGCCTGCTAAACGGTAAGATAATCAAAATACTTAAATTGCTAACTAACAAAAACAAATTTTTTATAGTTATTAATAATAGAATAAAAGAAAATCGTACTCTCTGTCCTTATCTTATTTTAGTTTTTAAACATTTTCGAGCATCTGAACAAAAAAATTATTCGGAATTTTAGAAGATTTTTCGACTTGTATGAAGAAAGTGCTGTCTTCTATACATTTTCAAATACTTTGACTTTATAATACAAAAAATATTATTCTATGTCGTGATTTTTTTTTATATTAGTTTTTTAAATTTATCTTTTAAATAAATTGGTTATGAGTTTATTACATAGTTTCAATACAATCTCGCTGTATACCAATCATTTTCACACAATTTCGAATATTTTGCTATAAACTATCAGTCTATAAGATAAAAAATATTCTTTTAATCAAGAGCAATATTACATTAATATATGTTAGTTTCTAATCTTTATTTATCTATGCATTGGTATGTTAAGATCAATTTTAAATGTCAATAACCGAAAATTTTCAAATTTATTCCAGAACTGGTCTCGGCAACAGTGACGACGATGAACACAGTGACGGCGGTATGCCACCCACGGGGCCCTACGAAGAGTCGGATGAATCCGAGCACGAGGAGATGTCCACGGATGTGAGTAGCATTCTCCAGAACACCGGTGAGATCGGCTCTCCGTCTAAGGGTCTCATGATGACGACGATCCAGCGTCTGGCGGCCCAGCTGCAGAATACCAAGCCCCTTGAAACGTTGCCCGAACCGGAGGCTACAGTCCCGGACGAGGAGAAGGTCGTTGTAAAGCAGGAGGTAACCTCACCAAAGAGATCGGACGATGACACGGGCCTGCTATCGCCGTCAAAGATTAAAAAAGAGGTGAAAAAGGAGCCACTGTCTCCACAGGTAAGAAAAGTTTTGTTTTTAGTTTAAAAGTTAAATGTTTTTGAAAATTTGATGTGTATAAACTATAGAATTATATGTAATTTTATTAATCTAAAAATTATTACTTCATACAATGTTTTATTTACTTGTATATTAATGAATATTATCTTTGTAGAGAATTGAAGAGCCACTGAAAGCTGTAGCTGAATTATCATCAAAGCAAGGTAATCAATCTCCAAAGAAGTTTATCAGAATCAGGAGAATTAGCGGTGACAAACTTTCAAAGGGTGGTGATCAGGAAACTTCAATGAGTAATTTGGGTAAGCATTTTAATTCTTAACAATAAATTTAATATTTAAATAATTTTTATTTTAATATATCATAATATTTATTTTTACAGAAAATGATCAGTCTGTTCTCACCATGGCAACTATTGAACCGAATGATCCCAGTGAAGAGGACACAGGCTTTTTGAAAATTGCTAACGTTGTCAGTCTAGCACCTAAAGAAAATGATAACCAGATGGTAAGTAATCTTTTAACTTTTCCTATCCTGTTCTTATCTTGTACTCAATGATTCAATATCTAATCTCTCTTCTCTTTAAAATTTTCTCATTTTTATATTTACTTTAACTATACACTCTTTATTTCTGTAAAAATTTTTCTCACAAATCTGAACAGTTTATACATATTAAATTTTTACTTTCCATTAAGACTTACTTGTAGAATTAAAATGTTACTTTACTGTTTATTTCACGTTGTAATATTTTAAAATCTAAATTTAGTAAAACTGGAACATACAACATCTCTTATACATATCTATAATTTTTTGTAATTTTAAAAGTTTTGGTTTTGTTTTTTTTTAATCATCAATTTTTATTCTGTGTGCTATCTTAATCAAGTATTATAATTTAAAGCACTTATAAATGTAGGGTAAAATTGAAATTGTGTTATATTTTTAATAATTATTTGATCCACCTGCTATTTGAATTAACACCAAACCAATTTTAACCAGGTGTCGAATCTAAGAAAGGTAGTAGAAACATCACCACAGAAGATGAAAAGTTTATCTATCTTGAAAAAACCAAATTCCTTCATCCTAAAACGAGTCGACAATGGCTCAGTCGTGACTCAAACAGGTGAAACTGTAAAACTCATCCCGTTGAACATACCTCCAACTTCAAGAGCAGTTGCAAAACCTGAGAACTTTATTTCTATTGGTGGCCAGCCGGCTGTAGCCATCAAGATTGACAGTAAAGGTGTGGCTGTACCCTTGACGATGACCTCTGCTGGTTCAACTACTACAAACTTAGTCACCTCGAACAATCAACCTTTCAAACTTCTCAAGATAGCTACACCGGAGCAGGTATCCGTAGCTATAAAACTCAAGTCAGCTGACGTTTACGAAAAGATGCTAAAGGATGACAAGCTCATACACATGTTTAAGTGTATGGGTCGAGATTGTTGTTTTACTACAAGCAGCGAGCCTTCTTTTCATAAACATTTAAGAATACATGAAGACGATCCCGGTAACAAGACAAACAATGGTCAAAAAGATTATTTTAAGTGCGCCTATTGTTACATTGGATGCAAAACTTACGACGATTTGATGACTCACTTAAAGAAGATGCACATTTTCTGTAGATACTGTTGCAAGTACTGCTTTTACCGAGCTTTTGCTTATTCCTACGTCGAAATACACCAGGTACGATCGAAAATTTTTATTTTCCGTATAATTTGTCCATACAATACATTTATGTATAATTAAAATGGTTGTTATTACAAAATTAAATTTTTTAACTACTAGAAATCATTAGAACATAAAAAAACTAAATATGATTAATGTATTTCTTACAGAAAACATATCATCAAATGAATAAAATTCAAATTCTTGTTGTGAGCGAAGAACTCGTTCAGTTGCCACCACCTCCAAAACGATTAGACCGTAAACAAATTATTAAACCGTACGTCTGTGTTCATGGTATGTTCATTAAAAATTAATTATATTTTTGAAAAATATTTAACTTTCTATTTATCGCTTATAAATTTGTATTAAAATATGTATTTCTTCATTTTTAGAATGCAACAAATACTTCTTCATACCTGAGGCTTTTGTGTTACATCTCAACATGCACCATACAAATATAGTATCTGGTTTCAGATGTCATTTATGCCCCATTATTGTTCCTACAGTGGATAATTTAATTGAGGTATTAATAATCATAAAATACATTTTAAATTTAATTAAAAACTTGACATAATATTATTAACGTATGATATTATGATATTATCAGTATGAATACATTTGACGATTCTTTATTTCAGCATTACAAACAACATGGTTATTTCAAATATCATTGCATGTATTGTGCTCATGGCTCAGCAACCATTAAAGAACTACATAATCATCTTAGCTCTGCTCATTACAATCAACCTCCACACATTCTTGAAAGATGCCTTCCTCGTGAGGTAATTAATATTATTTAAGGAATGGCAAAAAAAAAATAATTCATTAAAAACATGGTAAATATTAATTTTCAGATCTCCAAGAGTTTGAGCGCAATTGATCAGCTTCGAGTGCGCGATGTTGATGCAATTTACCGACAGCGCAACAAAACTATAGATGAAGAACATTTGAAAGTTGCTATTCCACCGCTAATTAAATGCACTAGTTCTGGTTCAATGATAACGAATGCGCCGATCATGACAGCCAAAATAATTTCGCCCAAAGACAATAAAGGACAAACTTTTGTGCCCATCACGAATCTTGACGGTGGAGTTTCGAACATTCGAATACTCGATGCGCGCAGTCTCAGTACAAACAATAGTCTTTTGAATATAGGCAAAAATATCAAAGTAAGATATTTCATTTACTTTTTATTAAAAAAACTTGTAAGAATTCAGAAAATCTATTTATTTAACTTATATCAACATAAAATTTTAATTTATTATTACAAATGAAAATTAAAATTTTTCTTTTAGGTAACTGTAACAGAAGCCAAATCAATTAATAACTCACAAGCTGCACATACTATAAGCGATGATAATAGCGAATTTGTAAGCACAAACTTCCTGGATCAAACAGACGTACTATCTGGCAAAGCCAAAATAGAAGAAAATAAGAGTATTGATTATGATAGCGATATCGAAATAATAGAAGACTATACGAGTCAGTCAGCTGATAGTACAAAGTTACCATCAATCAGTCAAGAAAAAATCAAAGAAGAAGCAATTAGTGAGGAAGTGACAAATGAATCGAATGCCGAACCTAACGAATCTGACCCTTTGAGTACTTCTACCTCGGAATCGTCCGCCGTCAAACCATCGCCCAGTGAGTCACCTGCTTCTAGTGGGCGCTTTCTCACTCTTGATGATGTCAAGGGTACAGGTTTTGAGGGTCGTGATCTTTATCGCTGCGGAGTTGAATCGTGTCAGTTTGCCGCCGAAACTGCCGAAGATCTCCGACAACATATGCAACAATGTGGCACCGCAGACAAGGAATCCACTAGCGATCATAACTTGTATTGCGTTCATTGTGGGCCTTCCAGCAAGAATTTCGGCAAGCCCTCATTTTTTATCGATCATTTGAAGACGCACGGTGTGAAAAGATTTATGTGTGCACTTTGTAATGCTAAGTTCGCTGTACAAAGCCAGGCCCAATCTCATTTGAGAGCAAAACATAAATATGTAAGCTCGAGAATTGTACCTGCAGATCCCATGAATCCTTCGCCCAACGGTCTATTTATCATCCACCCAATGGTAAGCATAAGTAGTTACAAAGTTATATAAAAAATAATATTAAAATTTTCGAAGCTAACCATCAAATTTTTCTCTCAGACTACGGCAGATCGAATAAAAAGCAAGAAACAAAATAAGAGCCCTGAGAAGGATCCAAAGCTCGCTGAGATGGAAAAGACAACTTTTAACCCGAGTGAGATCGATAAACTGCCTTTGCAGGCGATTTACAATCGCGCCGTTCAATGTGCCGTCTGCCCCTACAGCAACAAGGTACGTTCGAACATGTTGCGTCATCTCCAAGCTCATCTTAAGGACGAAAGCGTACCGGATTCGAGTCCGGTTAATCCCGTACCTTGCCTCGACAAGAAAGAACGCATGTTTGACAAGATGGTTAACCTGGCTAGCAGCTCTCACGAGAACGGCCGAATGGGAGGAGGTGGTAACAATGCACACAAAGATCTTCAAAGAAACGAGGACGAAGAATCACTTCCGAAATATGTTCCGGAAAATAAAAGGTATATTATTTTTTAAAAGATTTTTTTGTATAGTACAATTATTTGATGGACATAAAAATGGTATCTTCACTTGCTATTTGTGTTTTATGATAAGAGTCAATTATTATTGAGTCCTTGACAAACTGAAATAATTATTTAATATAGTGCAGTATTACTTAATAAATAAATATTTATATCATTTATTAATTAATTTAAAACTCAATGATGATGGACAATTATTATTTAAAATTGTATTAATGTACTTTTGCTAATTTCGTGTATTTCTGCATATATGACTTTGATAAGAGCGTGAGTAATTATTGCCTATAATATTACCGTATTAGTTTTTATGTTCGGAAACATTTTGTTTTCTTTTGACAGCCCGGGAAAAATAATATATATGAAATAAATAACCATTCTATCGATAAGAAATATATTTAGTAAATAAAAATTAAAAATAAATATTTATATTTTTAATATTTGTCCGGGAAGTGCTTTAACATTTTCATTTTACTTTACCTCAATTCAATTAATTAATACATTTTCATACAATTCATTTTCATTGTTATGATTGACTAATTAAAAGTTGAATAATGTATCGAATTGCATCCAATCATCACCAGCTTTAACAGTCAATCTTTCATATTACCTATTATCAAAAATAGAAACGGTATGTAACTCTTTCTTGATTCGAAAGAATGTTCTTGCTTGCCAAATTCTCGCGTTGGTACAAACTGCATGAACTTATCCCATATATACAATTTTTCCTGTGGTCTGAACCTCGATAACCCGATACCCGCGCGAGACAAAAGTACGAGAATGAAAAGAAAGCAGAGTCTTTGCGCCGTTGCTGACCAGAGTATGTTTTGTGCGAATGTGCGAATTCGCCACATGCAGGTACGTCTGCGGAGTTCCGGAGTGCAATTACTTAACGGTCGAGGAGGCGATGTTGCGCCACCACTTAAAAGCCTTGCACTCGGATGAGCTCTACTTTCGGTGTCCCCACTGCCCGCAACAGCAGCAGCAGACGCAGCAGACAGCGACGGCAAGCGGCCAGGACATGTCCTCTACCCAAAACATAGCATTAGATAAAATGGGTGTTCACTTAAAAATGCACGATAGCCGACTTTACAAGTGTTCTCATTGCATTTACCATCACTATCACAGGTTTGTTTATTTGTTACGAAGCACCAAACAAGTGCCGCTGGTCTTTCTTCTTTCTTTTTTAGTATAATGATTGACTCCTCATCGATTTACGATGATTTCTGATATTCTACACGTTTTTCTTTGTGCGCAGCTGCTTCTTTGTTTTTATTAGCTCGGTTGAAAAGTTTTAATTATTTAAATTTACACTTGAATATGTACTTTCTTACTGTTTGATTGAATGATGTTTCCAACTGGGTCAAAGCATTTTTCATCATTTAGATCATTTGAACATTTGTTAAAAATATTTATTAACATCGAGATGTTTATAAATATGCTTTAAACTTATATTATTATGCATATAATGACACTGTCAAATTGCTTAACAGCATTTAATATTGAGCACAAATAAAGTACTAGTAACAAGTGGCACTATTATGAAATACAGATATCACTAAAAAAATCATTATCATTACTAACTCAAATATTTTCCACTCACCACACATTAAAAGTCATAATATTTTATTAATATTAAAAAAAAATTTTTTTCAGATAACTGAATCGTGAAATGTTTGAAAATAACATAAATTTGTTAACTTTTGCAACAAAATACTCTTACACACTGAACGATTTTTAAAAAGTCTACTCATCATCTATGTTTAATAAATTAAGAAAATATAATATTTAATAAATATAAAAAATCAATTGCAATGTTACGAATGAATCAAAGTATTTTAATCATCATTAACTAATGTAGTAAATAATTATAATTTTAAACTAATCTTTACCCTGTGAAACTTGATAAATCCAATTAAATTCCTCAAAGTAGTATTTTTGAATGTATTTCTCTAACTCTTAAAATCCTACTTTCAAAACCAAAAAAAAATTGTTCAACAATCTAACAGATAAAATTTATTCTTAGACACGTGGTTGAGCGTCATCTGACCGACAAGCACCCGGAAAAACGGCCGTTTGTTAAAGTAATTCGCGAATTACAAACCGAACAGACTGCCGAAGCCCAGCAGCAGAGCACCACGACCAGCTCTCAAGAAACCGAGGAGACCGAGCTGCCGGATCCCGATGGCAACACTTGGAAGTGCAATCTCTGTGATTTCAAGAGTGTCTACAAGTCTGCTATGCAGAATCACGCAGCTCAGGCCCACGATGAAAAGTGTCAGTTCCGGTGCAACGGCTGCAACTTTAAGACCACAAGCAAGGTCACCTTCGATCAGCATATGCTCACCAAACACGCGAACGAGTCAAATGTAGATTTTACCACAATCTATCAGAGGATAAAGGGTAAGGATTCTGTTGGTTTAGTTTTGTACAATTAAGTAAATCAGCTAATTCCGAAAGAATAACATCATAAACTTAATGCTTACAGGATTGAAGAAGTCAGAGTCTGCTGAGGTAGCAGTTCCTCAGGATGAACCGTTTGACACTACTCCACTCTGGCGTCGTGATATGCCGCGCATACGTCATATTCGAGGGATTCTTCTAGAAGAAGAGGAGGAGAATGAGGGTACGACCAAAGGTGGCAAGAGAAAATTTGATGCTGATGGTAAGCCTGCAAAGATCAAATCCGGCAAGTCGGCATCACTTGATGATAACCTGAAATCACCTGAGGGAAAGAGGCCGCGTTCGTCGATCGAAGATGTCGAGAAGCTTAGAACAGCTGACGGTGGCTACGGTTCTTATGGCACGCCTATAGGCGATCAGTACGTCTGTCCCATTTGTGGAACTAGATCAAAATACAAACATGACTTTAGGGATCATCTTTACAGAGATCTGAAATACTTGAGGTGGTATTGCCCAGCATGTGACTACAAAGCGGTGACACGTGCTGCTCTGGTAAAGCATTTCGCAAGCCGGCATTCGAATGAATCTTTGGAACCAGAACCGTCAACGTCTAATGCTCAAATTGAAGATTGGGTAAGTTCGCAACTATACTCAATTTATAAACAAAAAGTATACTTTTTACAACTTATACTAACTTTTTTAATCCTATTATTGCAGGTTGCTAATGTCTTGAAATCACAGACTGATATTATTAAAAACCCCAAGATATCTATGACGGAAACTTCGGTAGAGGAAGAGGGAGATACAGGAGAGACTGACGATGAAGATATGGTTATCGATATTAAAGAGGAAGAGGAAATTGAGGACTCTGAGGAAGAAAAAGGTACTTAAAAATTTTGTTCTGGTTGAATATTATCAATATTTATTTATTCTTTTGTTACAGTATTTATATAAATACATTATTCATGCACTTAGCAAAAAGTAGATTATTAATTGTCTGTTTAATTTTAGTTTCATCCGAGCTTCTCCCGGAGCCTTTAAACTGCAAACACTGCAACATGAATTTCACTAAGTGGAGAGGTTTTAAACGTCATGTCCAATTAAAGCATCTGAAGCGACTTGGTTTTCTCTGTCCGTACTGCGATCGCAGCACAAACTCGGAGGCAGTGCTACTACAACATTTACGCTCCAAACATCGAGAAATGCCAGAGAAGGTGATTGAAAATCCTAATCCTTTCACTGGTGATCTTACACCCGAGTTTTGGGAACGCGAATATGGCCTAGTTGTACCTAAGCGTGCAAAAAAGCGCAAAAAAAAAGATGAAATTGCAGAAGACGGCAACACCAAATCGGAATTTGAGCTAACCTGCGACAAATGTGACTTTGTGGCGTTGACTTCCAGTGGGCTTAAGAGTCATGCAAGGACACATGAAACTAAGATTAAACAAAAGTGTTCGTATTGTACATTCATTACTTTTAACACATCAGAGATGAGACAGCACTGGGAAATGAATCATCAACATCTTGAATTTAAGGTGCGTTATGACAGCTTTAATTTTGTCAAAAATTAATAAAATTAAAAAAGTATTTAATATTTTTAGTTTTGTATAAATTATTTCAAACATTTACATATAATAATATTCATACTTTTAGGTCGAAGAGGCATTCGTGTCATCTGCAGCAATGGATACAAACCAGCGTGCAGCTAAAAAGGCAAAGCTTGACGACGAGAAAAAAGCAACTGTGTATTATTGTTATTACTGTAACATGGGTAGTACCTCGTTAGATGCAATCAGAAGTCACTGGCGGATGATGCACATGGAGGACGGAAAATCGACAACATTCAAATATAGAGAGCACTCGGAAACGAGAGTTAAATGTGCCTACTGTGGCGAAGCTGGCACCAAAAATACTCTTGTTCAACACATTTGGCAAAAGCATGGCAAAG
Source organism: Eupelmus azureus (assembly GCA_030522685.1). Classification (NCBI taxonomy): domain Eukaryota; kingdom Metazoa; phylum Arthropoda; class Insecta; order Hymenoptera; family Eupelmidae; genus Eupelmus; species Eupelmus azureus. Next base: position 9,637 of record JAPYZA010000641.1, on the reverse strand, counting down.
AAAAGGCTATACTATTGGTTGAGAGAGAAGAGGATGGCTGGATGTGTAAATGGTGCGTAGTTTTCAATCATAATAAATATAATCTTTGTTTTTAACTTGCAATACAATAATTACAAAATTAAAAATAATTACAATAATTATAAAATTGTTAATAATTGAATCTGTGTAAAACAAAGATTTAATAAATTTAAATATACATATGTAATATAAAGTGAATAAAGTCTTAAAATATTTTTTATTTTTTTGCGCAGGTGTAGTGATGAAGTATTTCTAACTAATAAGGAGGAGATCGATTCACATCAGCGAATGTGCCATTCCCATTTACGCGTCAACTTGAAAATTATGCGTCGCACTTTTAAGTGCAACCATTGTGCCTTCGACACGATATCTCTTGAAGCTATGCAAAAGCACGCCAAAAATCATTTAAACGTGTACAAATGCAAGTACTGCACCGAAGTATTTAAAACTTTCTCATCAGTCAAACATCATTTCAAAGATGCACATCCCGACAAAGAAGCCGAGAGCCGTACGATAACGAGCGATGATCTTCTGAAAGAGGTAGATTTCATCACCGTTGAGTCCTCGGTCTTTAGCAGCGTTCAATTAACTCCCGTCAAAGTCGTGTCATCGCCCTTTAAGTCACCTCCTACGAGTCCGAGACTTGCGAAAAAATCTACGACAAAGCAGATAGTCGTGCCAATTCGACCTTTTCCAGATAAAATCAAGGCAGTCGCTAGAAAATCTACTAATCCACTACCAAGATATGCCCCGGGAGTGGTGTTCGAGACGGTGGAGGAGACACCTAAGTACGAGTCATATTATGGAAGAACTGCCAGTCCAGTCGACCTGGGTAGTCTGAGCACTACGATGGCAGTAGCGGGACTAAAAATGAAAGTGAACTGCGCGAAATTAGCTGAGTTATTTAACATTAACATAGAGCCGACTCTGAGGCTTAAAGACTTTAGAAAAGAGAAAGGCAAGGATCATAGGTGAATCGATAAAAAAAAGCGAGTGTTAAATAATTAACAAAAACCTAACGAATTGAACCCTCGTTTATCGCTATCTAGTTTTTTTGTATTTAATCTTTAAGTTGACAAAGCCTGTACGAATGCCCGTAATTGCTTTTTAGTACAAAATAAAGAAAAAAAAGTCATTCTATGTTAGAGTTAAAAAGGTAAAAAGTTTACTTAAATTTAAAATTATTCGATTTGCAAATATTTTACATAAATATTTAACATTAAAATATTTGCGTATACTTGTACGAAATTTAATAAAAGTTATTTATCTTTTTTTTTCTACTTGTTCAATCAAAAACAGAATTAATGTAAAACTTAATTTTCCAATTAAACTTGGCTTTTCATAAAAATACGGCAATCGTACGACTTTAATTTTTTACCTGGTTATAAATTACGTTTGAAAATATTAAACTGTTATAATTAACAGGTCGTATACAAAAACGATTTTAATCATTGCGTATAAATCAAATTTTACAGCTTGAATTATAGCAATTCTAGTTAATCCGCACTGTTATATACATAAAATCTAAATATGGACAAAAGAAATCAGTGATAAATAAGTGATATGTTTCAACACTATATTGTATTTTAGTTTGTATCAAAAACTACATGTAAAATTAGTATTTATTCAAGGAAGAAACAACGTCACTAATAACAAATTGATGTTTAAAGCGCGAGAATCATCCTATTTATTCAGGATGAATATAGGTAATCTTTTGTAAATACTTGTAAAAGTAATCTTAGAATTGTAATAAGTTTACGCTGACGTTTCCGTAAATAGAATATTTTAGATTTTGTAATGTTAAAGATAGAGATCAGTCGTCGTTTGTAAATGTTTTCATATAAGTCTCGAATAATGTTCATTAGGCAGAAAATAATTGAATAGATTGCAGTTAATTAACTGCACGAGATTTTTTTTTTTTTAATAAATAAAGCAAAATATGAAAATATACGTGAATAAAATTGTTCCCATTGTTGGAGTGACTGTAATCCAACAGAGAACCATGTTTAAAATGAAGTTTAATAATCAGTGCTTTATAGCAAAATCAGAAGAGTCAAACCTTAAAATTACTCGAAACTAAGGAAGACTGAAGTATCAACTATGGCTAGACTTAAAGGAACACATTTGAAAGACCTGTAAATAGAGTGTACAATAACCTTTAAATAAAAATTTTTGATTTTTTTAAAATTTAGTATTTAATTTTCTTAAACTTAGAGAAAAATTAATATTAATAATATTAATAAACTGACATTTATCATTGCATGTATTTTTTCATATTTTGAAATATTTTCATTTTTTGTAAAACTTAATTTTTTTTCTGAAAAATAAAACAACGTTTTTTAATAATGTGTCGTACGAAATATTTTTTATTTTCAGACGCGTGAAGTACAAATTGAGTAAAAAGCTATGAATTTTATCAGCAAGCCGACAAATAAAGCAGTGAGGGTGACCGTTGCTTAATCAATAAGTAATCGGTAAATTAATAGTAATATTTAAACGTAGTTTTCATCTTCTCTTCGCATTAGCCTTTCAATGACGATAAACCTGCTCTCATTATTTCATCAACAAGAAGGAGATTGCTTGCGATGACCGTACTAAAAAGATTAAAAAGGGAATTTATTAAAATAATAATTGTTCAGATAACTATTCATAATTTATAATAGTTAATAGAAAATTCATAGTACCAAGAATTAATAATCTGTTTCTTCACAATGAAGTTATCATAAATACCAGCCGCTTTTGGATCTAAAACTTCTCCAGAAGAAATGTCTAATCCCACAGGTTGCTGTAATGCTATCGATTCTTCTTGTAACTTAACAATAGTGTCTTGTGAATCAAATCCACTGTTAACAGCTAAAAAGTTTTCATTTTAGATTACAATATACATTACGTAAATTTAATGTTTCGATTTGAAATAAAATTTTAGAATTACCTAACGTTTTTGGAACAACAAGCAGCGCTTCTGCAAAGGCTTGAACTCCAAGTCGTTGTTTTCCTTTGACTTCGTTTTTATACTGTTGAAGAGTTTGATTAGCTGCAACTTCAAAAGCACCAGCTCCTGGAATAACTGCACCATCATCAATGGCATTCTTTATTGCTCTTAGTCCATCATAAACGGCATCTTTCAACTGAATTAGTGTATACTTGTTTGGTCCCTGAAAAATTTTTATTTAGTAACAGGATAAGTGAATTATAGAAAATTAATTTTATGATCAAAATTCTTTTAATTCTTACCTTCAATAGTACTGTCACAGAATTTGGCTTTTTACAATCTTCGACGAATGTATACTTGTTTTCACCCTATTTCATAATAAAATTTCAAATCACATTTAGGAAAAAATAACTTAATGATTGAGAATTTTTTGCTCAAGGGTAGTGTGTGTATACATACCAAAATATGTTCATACACTAAACCGGCAAATCCCAAGTGTTCTTCTTGTAAATCATCAAATGAGTTCATGGCTTGTCCACCGCATGCAAGACATAGTCTCTCCATATTCCTTCGTTTGGCACGTCTTAAAGCCATGATTCCCTCTTTGGCAAGCATATCTAGAGATGGTGGGTCAATACCCTTCTGGTTGATTAGTACAAAGCCTTTATTTGTCCCTTTGCAGACCTTCCTCTTTAATTCAATCACTTTCTTAACGCGGTTGTCGATGAATTCTCGCTCAGCACCTACCAACTTTTCACGTTCTTCAGCTGATTTGTAAAAGAAGCCACTGTTTACCTACAAGTAATAATTTTATTGTTATTATATCTGCTTTGATAATTGAAAATTTTAGAAATATCTATTAAATTTTACAATTATGTAAATAAATTTATGCAATTCATTTACCTCACTTTTTTCATACTCCAAGCTGACATTGCATGTAAGAATATAAGCATTTTCAGCTCTTTTTGGCATATCTGGATGTCTCGAACCATGATCAAGCACAAGACCTTTGACAAGAGTAGTGTCAGATGCAGTCCTGTGCTGCATCTCCATTATTTCAACCATGTGCAAATCAATGTCTGTATCGGGTTGTCTGATAGAGAGAACAGCGTCTACACAAATCTCTGTAAGCTTTTCAGCTAAAGACGGATGAATTTTTGTTTTAAGAGCAGTTCTTGCAACATCCATTAGTGCCTCCTTAGACACTTCAATAGGTACTTTCATTTTTTCTAGCACCTCCATAGCTTTAGTTTTGGCTAGATCAAAACCTTCTGTTACTTTTCTGGGATGAAGACCTTCAGAGATATAAACATCAGCCTGCTTCAAGAGTTCTCCAATCAAAAGCACAGTACTTGTGGTACCATCACCAGTCATATCGTTTTGAGCTGTCGATGCTCTAGCAATAAGAGAAGCTGTGGGATGCTGAATTTGCATTTCATGAAGAAGAACATTGCCATCCTTTGTGATTTTTATATCTCCCGAACCAGATACCAACCTGAATAAAGTAATTTTAATGTATTATATTGAATAATTCTTATGGTTTAACAAACTTATGGTTTATTTTCAAATTAAAAAAGTTCAATTTGTAGCCTTTAAGTTGATGATCAATGATAACTTGTTTATATTACAAAAAAATGAATTATAACCAAGATTCTCACAATTTAACGCTAAAAACTTAAAAAAAAAATATGATTGACTAATTTATAGATTATTTCTTAAATAGTCGATTATTTTCTTATTTTTCTGTTAATTTCAGGGTATGACCATATAAGGAGTGTTTCCTGCTCTAACCATCGCGCTCCAGAATCAAGACTGCGCCCCTAACCCAAAATCCTCGAGTCAAAAATTCATTTCCCATACAAATGAGCAAAAGCACAACTACGAGTAAATAAGCATCAGAATTGAAAAAAAGAAAATTAGGCTCACATTTTCATGGTACCCTTGGGGCCGAGGTTCGTTTTCATTATATCCTGGATTCCCTTGGCCGCGGATATGTTGATGGCCAACGCCTGAGCCGCCCTGGCGAATTCAGCCTTCGGATTCAGGAGACTTATCGCAGACATGATTAAGCGCTGATTTTCGCTGTCCTTCCAACGAAATGTTAAATCTTTTTAAAATTTGATATCTCTTGCTGAACAATGACCACGCCGCTGTTTTTTCGTCGTGCGCCGAAACGTGAAGGCGACAATCATGGAGGTTACAAAGCTGACTAGATGAGAGACTCGCCGGTCACGTGCTGCTCCAGCTACTCCAGGCGCAGTGGCGCTTTGCTTATTTTTGCGGTGATGAAGAGCTTACATTACTTGGCGCTAAAATTAAAAATTTTTTTTAATTTAACTTTTTTTTTATTTTGACGTCTTTTAGTCACAATATTATCTCGTGCTCGAAAACAATAAAAATATAACTTAATAATGCGCATGTAATATTATTCCGTTACTTAATACCGCGTAATGAAAGTGTTAATCAAATTTAAATGTATTATGATTTCGATTCAAAATTTGGCGCAAGAAAATTCTTACTTAATAATTCTTGTAAAGAAATTCAAGTTAAAAACACATACATTATAATTTTAAGTAGATCTAAGTACTTCATAATACCAGTTAAAATATAAGCCTACAAATAAATTCGGTATTTTACTGTTCGCTTTTTCGTAAATCAATAGACGAACGGCTACTGAAAATATCAATCTTTATTAAGTAAATAGTCTAAATATAATTTTGATGTAATTTTTTTTCGAAAAACCATAGTACAGTTAGCTTCAGAATAAGAAAATGAGATCCATTTCAGCTAATATACTTTTTAGATATTCTTTAGATCGTTTGTGACTTTGCAGATTATATTGTGTCCACAAAGTTTCGGAAAATCTTCAGAAGATTTAGAAAAATTTTTAGAGGACTTTTTCTAACAAACAGAAATTTTATCATTATTCATTCATCTGATTAGTTGTTACCCCTTAAAATAACTATTTTCACTCGATTTTTATTAATATGAACAAAATACTAACACTACACACAGATTTGAATAAGTTAGCCTTTTTAATTCTTCCAATGACACCGCCTTGTAATCCGTATAATCTTCAAAAGACGATAATTATTAACAATCAATTACCGCTTGTCTCACCGGTAAAAATAAAAATTCATTATCCTCGAATCTTTCGAATTACTTAAAGACCAACACAGGCAAAGACAAAGCCGGGGAGACACACTCATTAAATAAGCCCCGTCATATAAAATGGTGTCATTTTTCTTATCGCCGGCAATTCATAATTATTCTGCTTGTTTAAATTAATTTCCTCGAGAGTACGACGCAATCGGAGACAAAAGATCGTCTGTCGAAAGGCTTTGATTATATATGTGTACATACACGGGGAATCGCGCTTGTTTCCCGAAGCTCCGGTTATACAATCGTAAATTGAAAAAATAGAAAATTAAGCGAAGCCGAGAAATTATATCTCACTCGGCTCTTCGAGCGCATCCAATTAAATCAGCGCCTCTCGCTTTAATGCATTTATCGATTGCTCGCCTACGAAGATCTGTCTTTGATTTGAGATTCTACCGGTAAGTATGTATGTACATTTTTTCAGATCTCGTGAGACTAATATAGAATTTTGATAAATGTAAAAATGGGATCCGAAAAAATTAAAGATATTTTGTAAAGGATACAAAATAGAGGAGTAATCAAAATGTTAAAATGTGATAGAATATGAAAAATTAATATAAACACATATTTATTTTCTTTTAAGACTTTCAATCTGTAGCACTATAAAAATTATTAAATTATTAGTAATAATATATTTTTTAATAATAATCCATAGTTATACTTGGACTTATTACTTTTTCGAAAAAATTAATAATTTTTTTAATATAACTGTTTTTTATTCATATTTATGTTTTATTTTAAAAATATTTTCTTACAAATAATCAAAAATCTGTAGTTTTGAAGAAGAGGAAATAACATCTGAGAAAAGAAAAAGGTGGAAGGCTTAGCATAGAGCGAAACGTCGAATTTAAAAAAGAGCCATAATAAGCAAATTTAGACCCTGTGATCGTTTTATTCAAATTCCCAAAAAATGTAATTATTTATAATATTTAAAATTAGAAAAGGGCTAGTTAAAACAATAAGAATAATGGTCTATTAAGTATAATTAGTATAATTATCTAAAAAAAGCAGACAAACTCTCAAAGTGAAAAAATTGGTTAAGTTTTAAAATAATTTAGTATAATTCGCTATATTACTAAATATTTCAATATAAAGCAGCAGTCTATGGAAATTTAGTTAATCGATATTTTCCGAGGAAGAATCTCAAACTGAAACTTAATACGCCGCACGATTATGTGAGCTAAGCTTGGCTTTTATTAATATCACAAGACACGAATACCGCAGACTTGGCAAAAGTTTTCATAAACCGCATAACTACCATATTATATCTCACAAATTACAATACACAATCGATCCATTAAAAAAAAAAAAAAACTTATACATCGGTTATCCGGCAATTAAGCCAAACAAACAAATTAAAAGTCAAACTCCGTGTATTTCGTCCACTTCCGCGCGCAGGCTGTTATATAAAAAAATAAAAAGCAGAAGCAATTATATGCATCTAGCTACGAGCCTCTCGCCTGTGCGCTTAATAATATTCGAGCTAATTACGCTTGACAATAGGTTTCTCGAATCGCTCCTCGCGCCGTCGTCTCGTTTTCCTCATCGTCACGCGAGTGTCTAGTGCGCTTCTTTATACATTACCATCCAGATGATCGACGTATCGAATGACAGTTTGGTAGCGGACGATTTAGTTTTGTGTATAATGAATTAGAAACAAGTCTGTGAATTTTTTAAATATTGGAGATGTTAATAGTATATGCCGGGATCGTTGAGATTTTTTGTATTCTGCCGTGTGGTTTGATCATAACGCGAACAAAAATTTAATTTTGCATATATTTTAGAGCATGCTCATAATTGTCATTTTTTGGTCGCAATATATGATGTATACATATATTATGTATGATGTATATTATGAATTTGTTTACATTTATAATTGAGATGTCGTTAAAAAACTAGATATATCCAACTTCACTAATTTTATTTTAATTTTCTTTTTTTTACAATGTCAATCTATAAATAGACATTACAATTAGTCTATACAGAGAAAATGTAATATCTATATCCAAAATAAACCTGACAAAGTAAAGCTGATAATCTAAAAAAATTTAAATTACCACTAAAAATCTTCAAACATTCCTCAACGAAAAACCTCCGCCATAAAAAAATCCCACCCTCCCCCCACCAGCATCATCTCCTTAATCTCCCGCGCGAAACCCTCCAATCTCACCCATATAACCGAACATAAAACCAAAATCACCGTCGATCACAGCCCCGCATTAAATAAAGACATTTCGCGCCGAGAAAGACAGTCGCACACCCCCATTAAAGTATCATCGCACCTCGGGCTCTCACATTACAGAGCTCACCTCGCTCATTAAGAATTCATTTGGCCGGCAATTTCGCGGGAGCGTCCGTCATCAACATTCTTCCCTTTCGCGCCCGGATGAATCAGAGAGCCGTAAAACTACGCTGCCGTAGCCGAGAGAAAAAGAAGAGGTTTATATATATAAGCGGTCAGGTCGCTTTCGTCAGTTTGAAGGAACGCAAAGAAGGGCCCGCAGGTCCAGACGGCGCGGCACAGCCGCATCTTAAAGAGAGAGATGCTGTAGATAGCGGAGATGAGTCGGATACCGAGACGTTGTAATCCGCTGGGGATTTTAAGGAATTTCTGAAAAATTTTCGAGATGCGCGATGTCTTTGAGGCAGATGCATTCCTGGCATTTTTGGGCAATGATGCGGAGGAGCGAGCGGAGCGTTTGGCGGCTGGCTTTGTGGAGGCGCTCGTTTATGATGCTGTGGGTTATTATTTGTTTGGACCGAAACTGTCTATTATGCTTGTAGGCTGTATAGATATGTATAGGCAACTATTATGAATAAAACGCCTAGGTATTTTTATTTTTTCGTTGTATAATAAAAAATTCGTTTGTACTAATGCAGAATTTCTGGAGATATCGATGTGATAATTTAGATCGTATAATTCATCATTGAATATTTTACCGAGAAATTAATATTTTCAAATGAAACTACGCACGGCGTTTTTCTTAGTAGAACTTAAAGATTGATAAGTGTGAGACGAGGCGAAATTGATATTTGGACCCGAGGCGAGAAGGCAAATTCATTGATGGGATATCCCAATTCGTGAATCATTAGTAAACCATTCATGGATCTATAACGAATTCATATAGGATTTTTAAAATTAATCTGGATTAATAATATTAATAATATTAATTAATAAATAATGTTATTAATATTAATAATATTACTTAATATTAATTAATAAATAATGTTATTAATATTAATAATATTACTTAGAAGCTTCTAAGATTTAAAATTTTTTATTTTACCGATAATTGTTTAAAAATAACAACTGATACTCTAAAAATTAATTTATTGTATTAAAAATTAATTAATTGACTAAGAATAAGCTTTAAATTTGTTTTCCAAACGCTATTGCAAATTTTTAATACTACTATTATTATCATTCTTAATATTACATTTATCCTTGAATTCTTACTTTATTAAGACAATTTGCTACAAAGAATTTCAATTACATTTATATTTCTATTCATGATTCAATAATCAAAT
>JAPYZA010000640.1:0-26859 GCA_030522685.1 Eupelmus azureus | reverse complement strand
TTAGAGACTTAAAGGACAATATAGATCACTTGAACGTGCAAAAATGATCTGTAATATGTATATAGTAAGTACAAAAAATTTATATTAATAAAAGTTATGGTATACTATTTTAAATAGTAATAAATGTTTTGTTCATTTTCAGTCATTTCAACCCAGGCTGGCCCCCTTAATGTATTGTGAAACGCTTTTGTTATCTATGATTACAGGATCTCAGTCTTTAAATATTCGTTTAAAGATATTGTATGAAACAGATATTTTATTAAATTTTATAATTATATATGAATGAATGATTTTAGTTATTATGATTAACAACAAGTTGAATGTACTCTTACTTCGCAATTTCTTTTAATTATTTTTCAACATTTGACTAAACAATAAATATCGGGTAAATGACCTGATTAGTAAACAAATAATTTTAGTCATATTAACCGAGAGACATATCGTTAAAAAATCGAACCAGTTTCATGAATTAAATCATTTATAATTTTCAAATCCTGCTGAGTTGATCACAAATATAGATAAGATCTTGATAATTTCATTTATTAAATATTATAGAGCATTTTACTGTGTCAAAAGTCCGATACATAAATATAAATTAAGATAAATTTTATTGAATTATAAATGAACGAAAAAATATTTAAGTGCAAATGAAAAATAAAAGTGGAGTGACAAAAGAAAATATAGTATGTATATTGTTATTATGATAATATTGTAAGAGCATATACAATAATACCAAAAAGATACTTATATTGAAGATCTAATTTGTTCTTTGAATCCAAATATATTTATACATATAAATATATCCATTCCAAGTAAACAAAATTTAAGTATTTTATTATAATGGTAAAACTATATAAGATTATAAATAAAAAAACGATTTTTTCAAAATTAAAATCAGATTATAATCTTTATTAGCCGACGATGTCTGCTTTCGCAATTCAAATCGTATCCTAGCTTAAACGCTAGCCGGTATAGATAACTTTTAAAAATAAAATATCAAAGAATAAATAAATGATTTTTTAAAACAACTAACTAAATTTCAAAACGTAGTTTTTAAAAATTCATTCACTTGATTTTTAGTAAACCCAATTAATCAAAACAAGCAAACTTTTTCATAACAAACCGACATATCGGCACCTGTTGCGTTTTACACAACAATAAACTAGCACCACGAAAAAAAATACTCCACGCTACAAAAAGCGCAAGGCTCACCTCCTCGCTATCCACTATCACTATCACAAATTGCCGCTCGCTTCGTCCAAACGATAATTACCACTGAAAATATTTGACGCGGCTAATGGAATGACTGATGCGAATGGAAAGGTGCATGTGCTCGGCGGCTGCTGCCGAGGATGTTGGAAGGGGAAAGCGCTGTCCACGCTATTCGACTGCGGCCAGGCTCCTCGCAGGCTTCTTCAAGGTCTACTTTCCTTCCATCACAGGCAGGTTGGCTCGGAAGTTCGGCCAGTACGCGCGAGTCGCTTCGGCCTGACGGCCGCGTCACACGGCACCTGTCTCCTTTAAAATCCTTCTGCTGCGACTCTCTAGTCGAGATCTAAAGTGCAGGATAGTTTAACTCATATATGGATCCGCGTTGTCGTGCTTAAAATGCAATCGAAGACAGTGTGAATGCGCTAGCCGTCTTGCCACGTGTTAAGTTTGGTCATTTCATTTAGCGCGGACGCGGCCGATTTTTTTATGTTTGTACAGGCCGATGTTGCGGCGTGGCGAGTGTATATGAGTGTTTGAAATAACCCCGGGAATGAAAAAGCGCTGGCGGATCTCATGAGCTGGATTGTCGATGCGCTCGGAATGAAACGCATAAAGAGATTCGTGCTCGCCGAGAACAGCGAGACCGATCCGATCTGGAAGAGCTCGGACAATCTGACAGCGGGTCTGTCCAGGATGAACAGCTTCGAGACCGGAAGTGGCGAGGACTCGGAGCAGAGCGACGAGAGCAGGCAAAAACAGGAGAGCTCTTCTTCAATGCCTACGTCTTATCATCACGGAATGACGTAATCATTCTGCAGCGACGAATTTTATTATTCTTTCCTTCTTGTTTTTTTCTTCATGTCCTCTCTTTCGTCCTGTTTACGTTTAATTTGCATATCTACTACTTACTATGTTCTTTTTGATTTTGAGTTAGAGTACACTGATGTTGGTGGTTTAGATCGTGCTGGTTGTTTTATTGTTATTAGGCTTGAATTGATTTTTGAAATTTGGATAATGCAGCTAACGTTTGACTTTTTTTCTGTTACGCAGGCCTAGTATGTCCCAAGGCACGGTGATGATCCAAGCGCAGAGTCGGCAATTAGAGAAGGATTTTACAGTCGCAACGCCGGAGGAATTCGTTCATCGCTTTGGAGGAACACGCGTCATTAATAAGGTTTCACAACCTGTTTTTTTAATTTTCATTTTTATCTGCTAACTATTAGAGTATTTGATTTAAAAAATAAATATTTTTTAATAAACGTCTGAAAGGTTTTATATGATATTTATAAATATTAATAAATTGGTATTGAGAGAAAAGAAAGATGGAGACAATTAATATGCTGTAGAACATAAAAGTATATTGTCAGCATATAATCATCCTAATAGTAGTTTTTTATTTTTTGAATTGAAAGAATATTGGAAAATATTTTAATGGATCCAAATAGTTATAAAACGCGTACATCTTTGAAATTATAAATTTATATCAGTAACTGTAATGAAAAAATTTAGCCAACTTTGAATAAAGATAGAATACATCAAAGTTTTTCCTTGAACCTTGGATATATTCAAAAACTGTCTTGAGTTAATGTAAAAGCTGTTGACGAGTTTCTAGTGTACCTATACTTACGTCATTATAGCCGATGACTCGTACGTTTAGAAACAAAATAACTTTTTTTACTTTTTTATTTGGAACAATTATGATTTTTGCGAGTCCTTTTTTTTAGACAAAAAACCAATCTAATTATAGTATTTTAAAATTTTTTTTTCATAATATAAGGTTATACAAAAGTATTATTAGTTTTTGTAGTATTATTATTTTCTTCTCCACTCTACCCATTGTTCTACTTTTTATTTAAAAACGTTATTCCTTAGAATTTTTATTTCAGTTTCATAATTTTAATAATAATGAATATAAAATTAATTATATTATAATTTATTCTCTTAATAAGTTCTTAAATAATTACCTATATAAGTATGTATAATCAAATATTTCTTTGAATTTAGTGAAGAATTTAAATATTTAAAAGTTAATATTTAGTATTTAATATTCTTTAACTACGCTTTTTTTCATAGTGCACTTTAACAATTTACTTTCTTTATTTTTGACGCGAGAAAAGCACGATATTAATATGCACATTCTAAAATATAAATTTCAATATTTCTTGAAAATAAATAATGATCAGAATAATAATCTACGTTATATACTACGTAAATAGTTAATATTATTTATTAGACAGATAATTAATGGATAATTAATCTTTTTTAAAAGAAGACATCTAGGGAAAAGCTATATTAGATTATTCTGAAAGGATTAAAAAAATCATACTTTCAAATTAGGATATACTTGTATCTTTTAAAAGTGAAAAGATGTAAACAAAATAGTTTTAACAAAAATTGAATAACATGTAAAAAAATACAAAACAAGACTAAACTTTCGTATTTAATTTACAGGTTTTAATAGCCAACAACGGCATAGCAGCGGTAAAATGCATGCGCTCAATTCGACGCTGGTCTTACGAAATGTTCAAAAACGAACGAGCCGTACGATTCGTGGTAATGGTTACACCAGAAGATCTCAAGGCCAATGCCGAGTACATAAAAATGGCCGATCAGTATGTGCCGGTACCTGGAGGCACTAATAACAATAATTATGCCAACGTGGAGCTCATCGTTGATATTGCTATTAGGACGCAGGTTCAAGCTGTATGGGCCGGCTGGGGTCATGCATCCGAGAATCCAAAATTACCGGAACTGCTGCATAAAAATAACATTTGTTTCATCGGTTAGTGAAAGAGACTGATTTACTTTTTTATAAATATGTGAATTTTTTATATTCTTGTAATAATAGTTGATTTTACGATATTGATGATGATTGGTAATTTTATTCCAGGGCCTTCGGAAAGAGCAATGTGGGCCTTAGGTGACAAGATAGCATCCAGCATAGTCGCCCAAACAGCCGACGTGCCAACGTTACCTTGGTCTGGATCCGAGCTCAAAGCCCACTACAGCGGTAAGAAAATCAAAATTTCCTCGGAGCTGTTCAAAAAGGGATGCGTATCGAGCGTCGAGGAGGCCCTTGCCGCGGCCAACAAAATAGGCTTTCCCATAATGGTCAAAGCCAGCGAGGGCGGCGGCGGCAAAGGCATTCGTAAAGTGGATAATGCTGAGGAGTTGCCTGCGCTATTCAGGCAGGTGCAGGCCGAAATTCCGGGATCCCCGATTTTCATTATGAAGCTCGCCAAATGTGCCAGGCATCTGGAGGTCCAGCTTTTGGCCGATAATTACGGTAATGCCATATCGCTCTTCGGTCGTGACTGTTCCATCCAGAGAAGACATCAGAAAATCATCGAAGAGGCCCCGGCTGTCATTGCCAAGTCTGAGGTCTTCGACGAGATGGAAAAGGTCTGTTTTTTTCTCTTTGACTCATTGCAGACAAACTAATCGTCTATATCTTAGCTGTGTTCAATTAATCTATACATAATTTCTTTTTACTTTCATTTTCGATATTTTAATTTTTAGCGAATGAAAATGCAACTCATAGTATAACGTGCTAGAGTAAAATCTAGATTTTTATTGAATATCGTACGGACTCTTATATTCCTTATATTTCAATTTATATTAGTATACATTTGTGTACGTTTCAGCTTTTAAATAATAAAAACGAACAGTTATGCATGTGTGCGCAAAAACTATATATAGGAATATACCTTTTATTTTTATTTGAATCATTATCAGATATTTGGGATCGTGAAAACATATTTAAATCTACAAAAAATTTAAAAAGTCTGAAAACGTTCATTAATTCACGGAAACATATCTAAATGTGACATATTCGAAATCTAATAATAACATCATTTTTATAGTATAGTAATAGTATGCATTTTTTCTTAATCAACTAATTACATTCGATTAATTAAACAATTATTTAATACAGGCAGCTGTCAGACTTGCCAAAATGGTGGGCTACGTTAGTGCTGGAACCGTCGAATATCTGTATGATACATCTGGTCGCTACTACTTTTTGGAATTGAATCCTCGTCTTCAGGTTGAGCATCCCTGTACTGAAATGGTCTCGGATGTAAATCTACCCGCTGCTCAGTTGCAAATAGCGATGGGTCTGCCTTTGCATCATATCAAAGACATCCGGCTTTTATACGGCGAGAGTCCTTGGGGCGATAGTCATATAGACTTCGATCAGCCAAGACATAAACCTCAACCCTGGGGTCACGTTATCGCGGCTAGAATAACTAGTGAAAACCCTGATGAAGGTCGGTGTTTAAATTAAAAATTCATGCTTTTAATTAATTTAAATACAAACATAAAGACCATTCTTTACGTTATAAAAATTTTTTCAGGATTTAAACCGAGTAGCGGCACCGTTCAGGAACTCAACTTCCGTTCATCGAAGAACGTTTGGGGCTACTTTTCAGTCGGCGCTTCGGGCGGTCTCCACGAATTTGCCGACTCGCAGTTTGGTCATTGCTTTTCATGGGGTGAAGACCGTAATCAAGCCCGCGAAAATCTCGTAGTTGCTCTAAAAGAGCTTAGTATTCGCGGTGACTTCCGTACGACAGTTGAATATCTCATTACTCTCTTGGAAACCGAAGCTTTCCAGAGTAACAACATCGATACGGCTTGGTTGGATCTTCTTATCTCGGAGCGAGTGCGCAGCGATAAGCCGGATGTACTGCTGGCTGTCACCTGTGGTGCACTCCACATTGCTGATCGCGCGATAACTGCTGCTTTTAGCGGCTTCCAAGCAGCCCTTGAGCGTGGTCAAATTCAGGCAAGCAATGACCTTGAAAATGTCATTGATGTCGAGCTTATCAATGATGGCTATAAGTATAAAGTTCAGGCAACTAAATCCGGACCTAACACTTACTTCCTTGTTATGAATGGTTCTTATAAGGAAGTCGAGATTCATCGACTCTCGGATGGCGGGCTGCTTCTTTCTCTCGACGGAGCCAGTTTTACAACCTATATGCGAGAGGAAGTTGATCGCTATCGTATCGTAATCGGCAACCAAACTTGCGTATTCGACAAGGATAATGATCCTTCGTTACTACGTTGTCCGTCGGCCGGAAAGCTTCTTAGTTTCCTCGTTGAGGATGGAGGACATGTTGAAGCCGGCCAGGCTTACGCTGAAATCGAAGTTATGAAGATGGTTATGAGCGTGACCGCATCAGAAGCCGGTAGTCTGTTTTACGTCAAACGACCTGGTGCCGTATTGGAGGCCGGAAGCCTTATCGCCCGGCTTGAACTCGATGATCCATCACTCGTAACTAAGGCTCAAGATTGGACAGGCCAATTTCCAGGTCCAAGTAGTCCAGCTGTACCCGAAAAACTTAATCAGCTGCATGCTAAGTACCGGGCCGCCCTCGAAAACAGTCTGGCTGGATATTGCCTGCCCGATCCCTACCATCTTCCGAGGTTGCGCGAGCTGGTTGAACGTTTTATGGGTTCGTTGCGTGATCCATCGCTGCCCCTCCTCGAACTGCAAGAGGTCATAGCGACGATCTCTGGCCGTGTGCCTCTTAGCGTCGAGAAGAAAATCCGCAAGTTGATGACCCTCTACGAACGGAATATCACTTCGGTTCTTGCTCAATTTCCCAGTCAGCAAATTGCAGCTGTGATTGACGGGCATGCGGCTACGCTCTCAAAACGCGCCGAGCGTGACGTCTTTTTCCTAACCACACAAGCGATCGTTCAGTTGGTACAACGCTATCGTAACGGCATACGTGGTCGCATGAAGACGGCAGTGCACGAGCTCTTACGTCAATATTACAATGTCGAGTCACAGTTCCAGCAGGGCCATTACGATAAGTGCGTCTCGGCTCTGATAGAACGCCATAAGGATGATATGGCCCAGGTCACCGCGACCATCTTCAGTCACAGCCAAGTGCTCAAGAAAAATGTGTTAGTGACTATGCTTGTGGATCATTTGTGGGCAAATGAGCCTGGTCTAACGGACGAGCTTGCTTCAACTCTCACTGAGCTGACAAGCTTGAACAGGCAGGAGCACAGCCGTGTTGCCTTACGCGCTCGACAGGTGCTTATCGCTGCTCACCAGCCAGCTTATGAACTGCGCCACAATCAAATGGAGTCGATATTCCTCTCAGCTGTTGATATGTATGGCCACGACTTCCACCCAGAGAACCTACAAAAGCTCATTCTCTCTGAGACCTGCATTTTCGATATTCTTCACGATTTCTTTTACCATTCGAATAGAGCGGTTTGTAACGCGGCTCTTGAAGTTTACGTGCGCCGTGCTTATATTAGTTACGAACTGACCTGTCTGCAACATCTGGAGCTCTCGGGTGAGATACCGTTGGTGCACTTCCAATTCATGCTACCCAGTAATCACCCGAACCGTCAAAACCTCTCGTTAGTGAATCATCGGACAGGTGCAATGGCGGCTTTCTCTGATCTTGAGCAGTTTTCTCAATACTCAGATGAAGTCCTCGATTTACTCGAAGATCTCTCTTCGCCAAGCTCGGTTTCGGCGCGTGTCCTCGAGGCCGTTGAAGCCTCTGTAGGCTGTAGCGAGTCGCGTCACAGCACTTCAATCAACGTTGACCAGCCATCCAACCAGCAGCAACCGCCAACGCCCAGCGAACCTCAGAATCGAGACGAACCCGTACACATTTTGAGCATCGCTATACAGGACGAAGGCAATCAGGATGATGCGACAATGGCCAGGCGCTTTGGAGATTGGTGTGCAGCCAGCAGAGATGAACTCGTTGCTAGAGGCATCAGACGTGTGACTTTCGCCGCACTGAAGAAGCGTCAGTTTCCGAAATTCTTTACATTCAGACAGCGTGACAACTTTGTCGAGGACCGCATATACCGGCATCTTGAGCCCGGCTGTGCTTTCCATATAGAGCTCAATCGCATGCGCACTTATGATCTCGAAGCCCTGCCTACGTCGAATCAGAAAATGCATCTTTACTTAGGCCAAGCAAAGGTTGCCAAGGGTCAACAGGTAACCGATTATCGTTTCTTCATTCGTTCCATTATTAGGCATTCGGATCTCATAACGAAAGAAGCGAGCTTCGACTATCTTCACAACGAAGGTGAGAGAGTACTACTCGAGGCAATGGACGAACTGGAAGTAGCTTTCTCTCACCCGCTTGCCAAAAGAACCGATTGCAATCACATTTTCCTTAATTTTGTACCGACTGTCATTATGGATCCAGCGCGAATCGAAGAGAGCGTGACAAGTATGGTTTTGCGCTACGGTCCAAGACTGTGGAAGCTTAGAGTGCGTCAAGCAGAAATAAAAATGACCATCAGACCAGCCCCTGGCAAGCCTACCTCTAACGTTCGCCTTTGTATTTCTAATGATAGTGGTTACAGTATTGATTTACACCTTTATGCTGAGGCCATTGATCCAAAAACTGGAGTCATTCGCTTTGAGTCGTACGTTCCTAACAATAGTAACAATAGCAATTGGAGACCTGGTCCGATGCATGGCCTTCCCATTTCTACGCCATACTTAACAAAAGATTATCTTCAAGCTAAAAGATTTCAAGCACAGAGTGCCGGTACAACTTACGTCTACGATCTACCTGACATGTTCCGACAGCAAATTGAAAAAGCTTGGGCCAAGTACATCGAGGAAACACCAAATAACGGTATATATATATATATATATATATATTTAAAATCATTTTAATCTATGTATTTACATATTGTTAATCTTCATTGAATATCAATTAAATTGTTCTTACTTTTTTAGAACAAATTACCGTGCCTAATCCAGTACTAGATAGCGTTGAGTTAGTGCTGGAAGGTGAAACGCTTGTTGAACAAAAACGTTTACCTGGAGAAAACGACGTTGGTATGATTGCTTGGAGATTAACTCTTTATACACCAGAATACCCATCCGGAAGAGATATCATTTTAATAGCCAATGATTTGACTCAATTCATTGGCTCCTTTGGACCAAAGGAGGATCTAGTTTTTTGTAGAGCCTCTGAAAGAGCACGCCAACTTGGAATTCCACGTGTTTACTTTTCTGCTAATGCTGGTGCTCGTATAGGAATGGCAGAAGAGGTAAGATAAACCTAGAGCCTATAATATTAATAATCATTTAAGTCTCAGTTTTCATCTAATCTTCAAATAGTATTTATTTAAAAACAAAATAAATCAAAGAGCTTTGATTATGTACAAATGTATAAACTGTATAATTAAAAAATTAATTTATCAAACTGAATGCATTAGCTTAAGATAATTTAATTAAATAAATTACTTTATTATTGTTTTATTGACTGTTTAGGTAAAAGGCGTCTTCCGAATAGCATGGGAGGACGAAAATGAACCAGAAAAAGGATTCAAATATATTTATTTGACTCCAGACGATTATGCTCGATTAGCTCCTTTAAATTCCGTAAAGGCAAGTCTTATTGAAGATGGCGGTGAATCGCGCTACAAAATAACTGATATTATTGGTCATAACGATGGTCTGGGAGTTGAAAATCTCAAATATGCCGGTATGATTGCTGGTGAAACTTCGAGAGCATACGAGGAGGTAAATTAAAACATCAAATATAACAGGGTTTTACAAAGTAATTAACTTTATTAACTTAAACGCATTTTTTGCCTTTTCAGATAGTGACGATATCAGTAGTATCGTGCCGTGCCATTGGAATAGGTTCCTATCTAGTGCGTCTTGGCCAACGAGTTATTCAAATTGAAAATTCTCATATAATTTTGACTGGTTACAAAGCTTTGAACACTGTGCTTGGTCGCGAGGTGTACGCTAGTAATAACCAGCTCGGCGGCATACAGATAATGCACAATAACGGAATATCACATGCAGTAGAGCCTCGAGATCTCGACGGTGTGGCGACAGTTCTCAGATGGCTGAGTTACGTGCCATTGTCCAAAGGTGCACCACTACCTATCCGTCCACTACCGACACTCGCTGATCCAATTGATCGAGAAATTGTCTTTGTGCCTACGAAAGCTCCATACGATCCTCGTTGGATGCTTGAAGGTAGACTTCAGCCTTCCGATCCGCAAATTTGGGAGAGTGGACTCTTTGATCGTGGCTCTTGGCAGGTTAGTCTTGTATTCTTATATTGTTATATGTTTGTAATCTTATGTTCTAAAAACCGAGTCTATACAGCTAATTTTTTGTATGTTGCTAACAGGAAATCATGCGACCTTGGGCACAAACAGTGGTGACAGGTCGCGCTAGATTGGGTGGCATACCGTGCGGCATTATAGCTGTCGAGACGCGAACAGTTGAACTGCACCTACCTGCTGATCCTGCCAACCTCGACTCCGAAGCCAAGACCGTCTCGCAGGCGGGACAGGTTTGGTATCCGGATAGTGCCTACAAAACAGCCCAAGCTATCAAGGACTTTTCCAGAGAAGAGCTACCTTTATTTATTTTCGCTAACTGGCGAGGCTTTTCAGGTGGCATGAAAGGTATGACCATGTTAGATGTACCATTTTTTATTCATGTACACAAGGTATCCGAGATCGCTTGTTCAGCTTTCTTGAAATCAAGATAATTAATTTTTATAAAAAAATTTGAATAAACCTGTGGTATTTAATAAATTTATTATTTATATTAAAAAATTTTAACATAACCTATTACCTCAGGGTATTTCAGATTTTTTTTAATATTAATGTTATTCTTTAGATTTTAAAAGGTTTAAACGAGTTCTTTTGGATATATTGTGCATGAGAGTGTGCAAATAATTTTTTTTACTCTACTTAATTACTTTTGCAGATATGTATGAGCAAATCATAAAGTTTGGCGCGTACATTGTCGATGGGCTACGGGAATATACAAGGCCCGTAATGGTGTACATTCCGCCGGGCGCTGAACTACGAGGTGGGGCCTGGGCGGTCGTCGATCCCAGCATCAACCCCCACTGCATGGAAATGTTCGCTGACAGTACGTCGCGCGGTGGAGTTCTCGAACCTGAAGGAATCGTTGAAATTAAGTTCCGAGCAAAGGACATTCTCAAAACGATGCACCGTGTCGATCCACAGATTCAGCGGTTAAAGACTCTTTTAACAAACTGTGGGCCTTGTGCAAGTCCGGAGGAACGCTTACCCATAGAAGCTCAGATAAAGGAGCGAGAACTTCAGCTTGAGCCGATGTATCACCAGGTTGCGGTGCATTTTGCCGATCTGCACGATACACCAGAGCGCATGCTTGAAAAGAATTGCATCCAGGATATCGTGGCTTGGAAGGGTGCGCGACGCTTCTTCTTCTGGCGACTGCGCCGTCGACTACTCG
The DNA here is from genome assembly GCA_030522685.1 of Eupelmus azureus. Taxonomy (NCBI): domain Eukaryota; kingdom Metazoa; phylum Arthropoda; class Insecta; order Hymenoptera; family Eupelmidae; genus Eupelmus; species Eupelmus azureus. The sequence goes on along the minus strand of JAPYZA010000640.1, from coordinate 15,389 downwards.
AACAGCAGGTGCGTAGAGATATCTTGGAGACACAGCCAGGTCTGGGAGTAAGGCAGGTAGACGCGATGTTACGACGTTGGTTTGTCGAAGACAAGGGAGCTACCGAATCATATTTGTGGGATAGTGATGAGGCCGCAGTTTCTTGGCTCGAAGGACAAGCGCGAAATGAGAGCAGCGTATTGTTGCGCAACATGAGCTGCGTGAAAAAGGACGCGGTAGTCAATCGTATCAGGGAAGCTCTCGAGACTTGTCCAGAGGTTCGGCTTGAAACTGTTCTCGAAATTGCACACAGGCTGCAGCCTCAGGAAAGGGCTGAGTTACAACGCTCACTTGCCCAGCTAGAGCCCGCACCTACGCAAGAACCGCGTACTGATTCAAGCAGTTCTTCATCGCCCTAGCTGAGTTAAGCTCAGAAATCATCAACAATTTCGATCTGATGCCTTTGTATATATATCCAATCTTCGCTCTAAAATCAAGTTATCGGAATAAGTAAAACTTTTATTCTAATTTGGTTTATTTTTTCGTCATTTGAATTTACATTCACTATTTTAATACAACGTAAAATTAATTCGTTGTTTACTTATATTTTTTTTAGTTTCATTTAAAATAAACAAATTTTGTTTATTTTAAAACTATTTTTTAACCATTTATTTTAATATTTGAATTGTAGTAATATTTTCAACAAACTTTGTAAAGTTTTCTGATAATGAAAATATGCAGTACCAAGCCAAAATGTAATCTGACAAAAAGTGCCAGTTTGTAAATTGCAGATGTTAATAGTTCATTATATATATATGTTCTATCGTTTGATATAAAAAATATACCTTAATAATGCCATATAATTATAAGAGAAACTTGTTAGATATACTGGTAGCATATTTAATTTTTTAATTATCATTATTATCCATTTTGTTATTATTACAATTACTATTGTTATATCGTTATTATTATTAAGATTATTATTATCATTATTCTTATTATTTCTACTACTATTACTATTAAATACTATATTATTTTTTACAATTGCTGTTGTCGTTATTTTATTATTATTAAAACTAAACAGAACAATCGCCTAATTTTTTCTAAGAATACAGAAAAATATGTAAAAAGACTCTGTTGTAAAAATGTGGAAAAATGTAAAATTAAGTACAGTTCAATATATGATATATAAAAAATAAAAGTTTTACAGAATTAATAAATTATTAAGTATGAAATTAGGAGAATATATCATCCTAAATCCATTCTTTACCCTTTCTATAATGTATGTTTATGTATTAAAATATATGAAACAAGGTGTTTTATAGAATAATGACTGGATCAACTTGAAATTCGATTTATTTGCAAAATATTTGTTTTTAATTTACATGTGAGCTAATAATAATGACACGAAAAATGGATTGCCAATATTGTATAAAAATGTGTTTCATGTTTAAAGTTTTAAAAAGCTGAGATATTTTTTTAAATAAAATCATTTTTTTTTCATATTAAGCTGTTTTTAGTGGTTAGCATTTGTCTATTTTTATTTTGTTTAAGAAAAAAATAGTTAATTTGTCTTTTTCTTTACTCTTTTAACTTTTAATTTTTAATCTTATATTCGGCCACGTAGCAGTCGTCTAATCTAATAAGTTAAAAAAGAAAATTATCTGGAGTGCACTGAGATACTGACTTATGCCTAATATAAAAGTAAAAAGAGTTTAAGATATTAAAACTAAAAGTAAAAATAAAACAGTGCTTTATGCAACAAGTGCGGAAAGAAAGTGATTCTAATCAAATTACGCAAACGTATAATTTTGTTTACAGATTTGCGGGACAATAGCTTATTTCCGGAGAAATGACTTTGAAAATGGATATGCATAGTACTTATTCAAAGTCATCAACTGCTGCATACGTTGCAAAAATTACCATTACGGAAACAAGACTCGTGTTTGACACAACTTCAGTAGCATTTAAAGTGTCCCAATTTGCATTCAACTTTGAGTGTTTACATCCAAATGGATTTTTTTTCCTTATGGGTTAACTTTTCGAGGGGACAAAAATAAATAGTTACGACATTCGACAAACAGAGAGGACAATCGAAGGAACAGTAGAATAATAAATTAGAACTGTAGGTGTAGGGAGTATTGAATTAGCTCAGTAACAGATTATGCCTCAATGTCTATTTAAACGCAGAAATTGACGGAAATTGTCTTATGAAGGACAAGGAAAAGAAAGATCTGGAGATTGGGTCTATGATCTACTGTGAAAGCCTTAACATTTTAAGATTACCCTAGACAGAATTTATAGGTACCTATTTATTATAGAATAGAATATATATGTCTAATTCTATCTCTAAACTGTAGAAAGCTACTAGACATTTTAACTACATTATTGACATAGGGTTTTCACACCATCTTGATGTCCCTCGCATCAAGGAAGAACACCGAGACTTGTATCCTCGTCAATAAAAAGTTCGAAATAGAGGCAACCACATTTGCATACCAGCACTGAACTACATCTTACACTAATAAATTATTACGCCTAGTAATGATTACTTTGATCTTTGCAGTGTCTGGCCTGAGTGATGCACCTTCAGCCTACTTCGACACGGGCCCGGTGATAGCCTCAAGCAAAGTTATGCCCTTATCCAGACCACTACACGGCGCCTGTATGTAGAGTTGCAGGTCTTCCGGTAAAGTATGTGCTTGACTCGTTGACTGTCGAAATTCACCCCCGACATCATTAATGTAGGTGTAAAACAATGTTTAGAACGGTAGTTATATAGGTATTGCTAAATTATATAATGTAATTCAAATATAAAATTTTCCAGAATGTGTAATATCAGTACTTAGATGTATGTTTTTGCATTATCTTATTTATTTTATGATAAATAATCAATAATAATGATAATTTAGGACAACAACGGTAATTGTTTTGTATTTACTACTCTATCGCGATAATCATTTCGACCTCGATATATTTTATATTTGTAATTTTATATCTACAAATCAAGTATGTTAATAAAATTGAAATGATCTCATTTTTTATATAATTAAAACTCAAAAACTCCTTAGATTCAGTATTTACTATTTATGAAAATCAGTAGTAGAAAATTTGTGTTCTTAACGCTCAATTTGTGTATTTTGCATCAATTTACACAAAACACACGATTTCAAGCTATGTACATCATTTATAAAAAATATTTAAAAATAATGAGTAGTTTTATTGCCATTTTACATAAAGTTGTTAAGCACAGGTTTATGGAGGGCTGCTCCAGATATAGTAATTATGTATCATACTGACAAAAGCGTTTGCTTTTTCTTGATTCTGCAAATATTGTCCAATTCTTGTGTTTCACAGTGACATGGTTTGAAGTTAACCTTTAGAGGGCCGGAATTTTAAGGTTCATATCGCATTCAGAAAACTGGTACAAAAGGTATTTTATATCGTTGATTAATCATAGTCAAAGTGTCGGTCATAGGATGTGCCAATGTTTTAGCTTTCCGGCCCTCTAAAGGTTAAAGGTAATTTTTAAACATATTGGTTTATGAGTTTTTATTCAGTTTTTATGTTACACTGTAAACTAAAAAAAAAAAACACTAAGTTTTTAATAATATTCTAGTCTAAATTAGGATACAGATTTACTGTTTTCAAATCTTGACAATCTCGAGTACAAAGGAACGCATACGAAGCCACCATAATATTTTTGGAACAGCTGTATCTAGCGAATTCCGATCTATTCAGTTCGAGCGTTACGGTTCGTTTACACCGAGCTGAACTTTCGGCATGGAATATTTAAACGCTTGAGTGCGAGAGAGAAAACAGATTCCGCAGATCTCTCATTCACATTTACGAGTTTAAATGAATAATAATACTCCGTGCCGGGAATTTTCTCTCCATGTATCTTCGGCATTAAGCAGTGAGTGCGGCAGCGGGAGCTCACTTGGTTTTGTTACGCGACATAAACGCCTTTGTATGTAGGCTAATGAGTTTGTCGCGGACTAATTGCGTGTTTCCCAGAATTATGTGGTGCTTGGGAATTTCATGAAATATTGTTACAAATATTTCGATAAATTCTTCTTTGATATTTCTGTAACTTATGCCGTCTTACTTAAATTGTTTATTCGAATATTGCGATAATATTTTAGAACTGTTAATTTCTTTTTTAATGTTGCCCTATTACTTTTAACGTAAGTTTTTAAAATATTTTATTTATGGTACGTAGTACAAGAAAATCGAAAAAAAACATAAAAAAACGAAATATTTGTAAAAAATTTCATGAAAAATTTAGTAAAACATTGTTGTTATGTTATTACAGATCAGCAAGGAGAGCACTAGAAGTAAGATACACAAACTTTGCTGAGACCTTATATCAGATTTATCCAAAAAAATTTTGTTTTTATTTTATTTTTTTGAAAATTCTAACAATAACAAGGTATTTGCAATTCAGTAAGTCATCAGAAAAATCTTAAACAAGTTCTACGAGAAAGCTGTTTTTACCAGCTATTAACGCTGCATCTTTTATATTTTGCATTACCTGCAATTATAAAGCGCTGTAAACCAGTCGATGATCCTCTTCACCCTCATCTTGCTTTTTCTTTTTCCCTCGAGTACATCCTAATATTGCTCTCCTTACTTGGCTGCTCTGAAACTTCTACAAGGAAATCCGAACTTTCTAAAGAATTAATATTTTTTCTCAGCGCGGTGAGCGAAATTCGATTTTCGGAATCTGTTTTTTGTAAGTAAAGTAGAACATTCCCTTACTAATAAGCAAAGTTCTGCATTAGCTCACTCAGTGAAAAAATGTAGTATTTTAGTATTTTAGGTGAGCACTGAATCAGGGGATGTACTTTTTGCACACTATTGAGGAACTGTGGTATTTTGTCCGCGCAAAATAGGCTCCGAATGGATATTTCTCTCAGCTTATCAGGAAAAATAGTATTCCCTACTTGTAAGCATAGGTGATTCCTACACTCATCTCTTTTGTCATCGTTTGGGATTCACTTATTTTGACAAGCAGTTGCGCAATATACTATTAATCTATCATAATTTAAAGCTTATTTCGTCTTGTCTTAAATGATCTTTTCCTCTTGTTTCTTCCAACAAAATATCGCGTATTTCAGATTAGATAGTTTATATCACGGTAAGAAGGGTACGTCAAAATTAATTATGGGGTACTCGATTTCATTTATGTCTGCCAGAAATTCTTATCAATCAATTTTTCTATCTTTAATATATTTCCATCTTCGGTGAGATCTTTTAAAAAGTATGGGCTTTCTTTATAAATCAAATTTGTATTTATTTAAGCAAAACAACATATGGGCAAACAATGTAAGTATATATGTATATTGATATTATTGAAAATTTTTGTTAAATTGAATTTGTAACGTTTTAATATATTTATATATTTAAATATCTAAAACATTTGAACGATGCCTTGATCGTATCGTGTTGTTATGCAGCTGATTCCAAGATAGATAAATGGCTTTTGCACACTTAAGTACAAACAAAATAACTGCAGAGATAACTATAATCTTCTAATTATTATAAGATTTTTCAAAATAATATAATTGTATTTCTACTATAGATATAAAAAAAATGTATACTATTACAGTAGAATACTTATTTAAAAATGTTTACAAAATGTTAAAACGTAAGTAAAAAGAAATATTAAAATTAAAATTAATATTTAGTCTTTGCAGAGGTGATTTAACAGTAAGTAGTTTATATTAAATCTTTTTTGTTTAAATTTTCCATTTATACTGATCATATTAGGAAGATAATATAATTGAACTATTAATTTATTTTTTCATGATTAATATGCATTAATTCTTCTTATAAAAAAATATCAGAAGAGACCGTTAAAAGTTCCAATGACAGATCACAGCAGCAATCAGCAGGAGTGGCGATTATGCTTTTCTCATGTTACCGAGCGGGGGAAAGGTCTTAGTCGTCAGTTATGAGAGTCAAGCTCATCAGTATCGTATCAACGATTGTGGCATGAACACTGCCAGTTACAGCACAGCAATATAGCAAATCTTATTCTGAACTTAGTTTAATCGGCAGCAATTTTTTTTAAAAGGGAAAATGTCTAAATTTAAAATATTACAACTTTTTTTTCTGTTTCAATGTTATGCGATAAGTAAAGTTGTAAGTGAGTGGCATGATGATGCTGGACCATGGGTTATTGCAACCAAAGGCGAGCCTTGGCCCCAGCCTCTTGTTAGAACGTTGAAGAATCAGACATTCTGTCTCGTTCCTGATACATTTGATTTTAAGGTTTTTTTCTATACTTTTTTTAAATGCTAAAGTTTTTGCTTTTAATTCTATTTGACAGTTTTTTAATTCAAAAAACTTAAGTTAATAAGTCTAGATTAAGTATAACTATTTTATCAATATTGTAAAATTTGTATTATGTTTTTTAAACTTTATTTAAAGTTAATTAAAATAAATAGGCAAATATTTTAAAAATATGTTTTGAAATATTTCGTGTCAAAATATACTACTTTTTGAAAATGTAAGTATTGACGGCAGTGCAAGCAAGCAAATATTATTTGCGCGCCAGTGTGTATGCATGTATGTACTTGTGCGTATGGGCGTAAAGAGTATTCTTGTATCTTTGAACCTACTTAAGATGGCTCCGATATGATTGGTCGTATTTATATGGGGCCCCGCAAAGGCATGCAAAATTTGTATTTTTTGTAACTAAAAAATTTACAGTAAATACAGTAAAATATCTTTATTTCAGAGAAAATCTCATATTCTAATTACGTAATATGAATCTATGTATAAAATGCCACAATCTTTAGTTGTTTTTATAAAACAATCATGGGTTTTGATAAAATGACATATAAAAATGCCATATTTTCTTGTAAATCTTTTTAAAGAAACAAATTTACTTCTGTGTCTGAGTGGCTTTGAAAATATCCTAAGGTCAAATTGTTCATATCGCTTTGTTTATATCGGTACTATTCATTAGATCCAGAGCAATCTTACTCTTATGCTACTTCTTGCCTGTTGTTTTGGAACACTTTCTATCTCTTTCTTTGTCTGAAGTCCCCACAGCGTGTGGTGAATTTTGATTAGATCGGCGTAGCTTCGATCGCGATGCCGATCAAATCATCGCTACGTTTGCTTTAAGCTTTGTTTTCGGAATCTTTTTTGAATTTTTTAAATTTAATATTTTTTAAATAATATAAATGCAAAAGGGAAAAGTTATAATTTGATGTAAAATATTTAATGAAAAACTTTCATATCTTAATATTTTGTAATAAAGATTAGATAAAGAAAAACATTTATCAAACAATATTTTGCTATATTTTATTTTATAACAGTTAACGAGTTTTTACCCTTTGCAAAAAGTATTACTATGAATTGTGCATACTATAAATTGTGAATTTTAACTCAGTTAAACGAGGAAATTTAACGAAATATTTTTTTCTGTGAATATTGTTATTTATTACTCATAATTTATATTATTATAATTTTCGCAGATTGTGCTCAATAACTGCGATATACTCCAGCATGCTGTTATAAGATACAAGGAAATACTTTTAAATGAACTTCGTATAATTGAAAAGGCTTCAGTACATAATCGAAAAGAAAATGATGGTGTTTCCACTAATTCCAACGATCTCTGTAAAGATTATCTTATTAGACTTGACATTAATTTGGAACATGCTTGTGAACGATACCCAAATATATACTCTGATGAATCTTGTTAGTATATAATACCTATTATTATGTTTTATAAAATAATACTGTCGATACATAATTTTAATAAAAAGTCTTTAATGATTAATGATTTAAAGGCTAGGTATTTAATATGATAAGCCATTTTTTTAAGTGTTCTACAGTTGTAAAATTTTGTATGTTTTACAAAAACCTGATAAAGTTTGTTTTGCAGAAGAGAACCACTGACATTACCAAAATTATAAATAGAAAATAGTAACAAAATCTAAACTTATCGACATACCGTCATTTTAATATGAATCTTTAGAAAAAAAAATCTTTTTCGCACTGACCTAATTAATTTTTACAAGGTAATTTTGGATTTCCATATAAAATTTTTTATAGATTTCCTTACCTCACCCTTTCACTTGGACTTAATACGACTTATATCGACTGTATTCTAATAATCTTTAAGATATTTTTCTGCTAATTAAAGATTTGTAAATAAATTTGGTATTACCTAGTATATTTAAATCCTTTACAGATAGATTGCAAATACCTACTGGCACGAACAACGCAGCTAAGTTATCAGCTGTATCAATTTGGGGAATACTCCGAGGGTTAGAAACGTTTTCGCAACTTATTATACCTGCAAACAATGGAGCGAAAGTAGGTATAGCTTTTCCAATTAGGAACTGATGTTTTACTTTGTTGATATTATATTTAATACGCGGATATTGTATTAATTATAATAACTTAATAAATTGTTTACGGATATATGTGTTCGTAAAATATTATATTACGGATACGTTTCCATAAAGTCAAATGTCACAGCTTGAATACCAACCAAATATAATAAATTAATAATTTTATTACAGCATCTGTTGATCAAAAAACAGGACATTATTGACTATCCGCGATTTCATCACAGAGGTCTTCTTCTAGACACATCAAGACACTATTTACCAGTCGAAGACATTCTGCTCACTCTAGACGCCATGTCGTACAACAAATTAAACGTTTTTCATTGGCATATCGTCGATGACAACAGTTTTCCATATGAAAGTGCCGTTTTTCCCGAGCTTGCGAAAAGTGGCGCCTATCATCCGTCCATGACTTACCGCGCTTCAGACGTTCAAAAGATCATTGAGCACGCACGACTGCTTGGTATACGTGTTATCCCGGAATTTGACACTCCTGGACACACCAAATCTTGGGGACTTTCTCATTCGGAGTTACTTACACAGTGTTATGGTTATTATTAATTTTTTGATACCTTATTTCAATAAATAATCTATAATATTTCTATTTGTAAGTTATACGCCAGTTATGAGTCAAACATTTTTTTTTTCATTTAAAGTAAATTAAAAGTATTAAAATCATCTTTATTTGTTTTGTAGAAAAAAGACACACGCGATAAGAATTTGCAAGTTCATAAAAAAGTAGTCTGATCTATATTGATGCGAATATGGTATTCCTATTTTTATTCGCTGAGACGAAATCTGATCAGTCCAAAAGATCGGGATTCGATTTTTTATGACTCATTTTGCGTTTTACATAATTCAGAAAATGAAAATCGAAATTTGAATTAGTTGATTAATTTTTACAATTTACATTGTAAATAAATCTCGGCCACATAATTCCCAATTGGTCCAATTCTGCTACTAATTAAACTTTATTTACACTTTGTTTTAATTTTTGTAAAACAAATTTTAAGATATTTTTAAAAAAATTTAGCTGTAATTATAATTTTACTGATTCAAACGATAAAATTTAATAACGTAATAAAATAAACTAATTAAATAATTTAATATTTATTATTAGATGGCAATGGACCAACAGGCAAATTTGGCCCGATGAATCCAACATACGAGCCACTCTACGATTTTATGAAAAGCTTGTTAAGTGAAATTGTTCAAAGGTTCCCAGACGACTACGTCCACCTTGGAGGTGATGAGGTACCATTTACCTGTTGGCAGAGTAACCCCCAAATAAATTCTTACATGGCACACTTTAATATTACTGGATACGACAAACTCGAAGAGATGTATATCCAAAAGATCGTTGATACAGTGTCCAGTCTGAAAGGGAAGTCGATCGTATGGCAGGAAGTCTTTGACAATGGCGTAAATATACAAAAAAATACAGTGGTACATGTGTGGACTGGTAATTGGCGCAGTGAATTAGCTGCTGTTACTAGCAAGGGCTATCCTGCCCTTCTCTCCACATGTTGGTATCTTGATCATATTGCGGGCGGAGGTGATTGGACTAAATACTACGATTGCGAACCTCTTGATTTTCACGCCGCTGACAATGAGCAGAAGAATCTGGTGATTGGCGGTGAAGCTTGCATGTGGGGCGAGTTTGTTGACAGGTAGTGTACGATTTTATTTTTAATTTTTGGTCTCTCTCTCTCTCTCTCTTTCTCTTTCATCGAGTGTAAAACTAAAAATCGAAAACAACAAGCGAGAGATACTACAATACAGTATAGAACACTTTGTCTTTTATGAACACACAAAAATAGGCATTAAGTCATTTTGAGTTTAAGGGACGCTACCATATAGATCTTCATCAAGCCATCCACAGGAAACTTAAATCCAAATCAATCTCTAGATCTTAAAAGATTATAACAAAGCAGTTTTCGTTCATAATTGATTATCGATTCTTTACTTTTTTCCACTTTACATTATTTTAACTTATTATAGGATAAGCCGAGGATAGTTGGACTATTGCTAGCACTAAAAATGTAGGATTATATCGTGTACATATTAACGAACCTAAACACCAGAACTATATCTTTGATAGCTGTAAATTGAAATAAAGAGCTTAGGTGAAAGCAGCTTAGACTGTAACGGAATATACTTTGATAGTGCCGGAATTAGGCAACCGGAATACTTAACTACACACGTTGAAACACGTACTCAGGCGTCCTATGCGAGATAAGACATATATAATGTTATCTTTGGATCGTTTTTAGCGCTCTTTTCAAGTCGTCGTCCATCCTAACTAAGAAATTTTTCTTCTCTTCCACGCTTTAATCATACAGCTGAAGCACCATCTGCTAAAATTAAACAAGTTTAAAACCACAAATTTTTGTTTGAGTGTATTCTCTTGGTATCTACTTATTCTTGCATGTGGTTACTCCGTTGTAATTTATTTTGTTTCCTTCTGCGTCGCAGCTGTCTTGCGTGTCCGTCCAGTGACCTAATTTATTATTCTTATTTCACATTTTATCCGGATCCTGAATGTGCCTGGAGGCGTAGATGGAAGGGAGCGACTGGTGGGCTGAAGCGTAGGGTCCCACATTGACTCTGATTAGCATCATTAAGGCGTGCGATATTTTTCCTTGACCTGGTCGTCTGACTAACGGATTTTATTTTTTTTTAAACCCCTTTTTATCTTTATCTAATTCCTAAATCTTATATATAGTTTTTATTTTTTTGTATAGTTTATAGTTTAGATAAATTCACCTTTAAAGCTTTTAATTCAATTCTCAGTTCACTTAATGCAACAGCTTATATTCAAGTCAACAATGTAAAAAGTTTCAATCAAGTTGTGATTCTCCCTATCAAATTACACTGTGTTCAGGTTTTTCTACATAACTACAACTAATTAAAAACTTAGGAATTCTTAAAATTAAAAAAATATTGTCATATTGTATACATTATTTTAAACGACTTTTTATAGCATCATCTTTTTAAGTATCTTTATAAGTTTATTTGATAAACTGAAAGAATTAATCATGAAGTTGTCCGCAAATTAGACTTATTAATTTTTAAATAGTGACATATAAATTAAAATAACATCTCCGTATAATACTGAATATTCTTTAAGATTTTTCATAAGTCTGTCTTTTATAGGAACAATGTTCATTCAAGAATTTGGCCTCGGGCATCTGCTGTTGCCGAAAAACTTTGGAGTCAAGAAAATTTAGATAAAGATATGGCCGCCAAACGTTTAGAAGAACATGCATGTCGTATGAATAAACGAAAAATTCCTGCCCAACCACCAAATGGCCCTGGATTTTGTATATATTAAGAAATATAAATAATAATAAAAAAAATGTCAAACTGTTGTAGAAAAATGACAGAATACTTATAAATACCGCGAGAGATGTTATTGTATTAATCAGTAAAACTGAATTTGACTGGTTTTACCAAAATTTTATGGAAAGTACTTATAGTATTACACTGAAATTAAGAAAATATTTTATAAGTGATTTTTTCACGAATGATTTCTTTGAACCCAAGAAAACTATGGATAAGTTAAATATTAAAGTTAAATATTGATTATCTTATGATCCATTTTGCTTGAAATAAAAATGCAAAAAATAATTCACTTTAATACTTAAAAAGTTTTTAATAACAATTTATCTTTATGCTCTATCAGCTGTTGATATTTTAAACCTTCGGTTTGACGTTTCAAACATTCGATTCCTTTCGAACTTTTGTTTAGAAAATCAGTCAAAGAAAATACATTTATAGGGATAATCAATGTATTAAAAAATATTTTTAAACTAAATAGTTAAACTAAATATAAAGCAAAAGGATTACTTTTACTTGATGAGTATCGACAATGGATCCTTCATTTAAAAGGTATTTTTTTTTAATATAAGATAAATATTTTTAAATAAGAAATTTTTAATTGTCGCATGATATTTATTCCGTCCTTTTTCTAACATCCTTTCAAACAGCGCTTAATTCTTGAGCAATTTTCAATTCCGTCGTCATATAAATCAAGCTACATGCTAATAAAAATGTTACTTTGATCTCAATAATTGCTCTATAAGATTATTTCAAGATAACTGCAGAATCATTTATACCTAACGTCGAATTGAAATTCTAAACTAAATATATTATCAATAAACAAAATTAATGCAATTAAATTCGACAAAGTCAATCAGAGGCTAATTTATTTTGACAATAAATTCGGTTATTCAGTTAAAAATTTTTATGTATTATCGTGATATTGTTTCTCAAAAATTTGAAACAGTTTTCACCGTGTGTATATATATATATATATATATATATATATATTTTATTTATTTATTAACCAGAGTAGAAATATACAATAGTTTACAATAAAGAAAAATTGCACATATATATCACTCTACAAAAGTAACTCAGCAGAGGAAAAGGTGTCCTTTTCGCTGGTCTGGCTCGATATAAACTAAAAACTTAAGAACTAAATAACTTACATCTAAAAAATTTACGCTAAATTATCTGCTGTGCACCCCTTGACTTGAGTCCTAGTAACTGCGTTACTAGGTCAAATCGGAATACAAAATTGCAATATCTGCATTCAGCGCCAATATCTAACTAACATCGCACTTGCTTTTGTAAACATCTCTGTAGATGCATTTCTAATTCTCTTGTCGATTTCTTTTTCAAAATTATTTAATCTTGCTGGACACGTTAGGCCTATTGTACATGTTACTCTGTAGTGTGGAAACATTTCATTATGTTGGAGGGCAGAATCACATTTGCATCATTACTTGCTCCGCTCGGGCGCAAAAGCCTACACGAGGTTAAAATCACTTTCTTGCACTTGTATCGAAAATAAATATTCTCTAATTATATTCACATTTAGTATATTTTATGAAATTTAAATATACGTCATAAATTCATAAAATTCTGAGGATAATTATTAACTTTACGAAGATCAGAAAGCCAATAGACTGACGAAATCTATGATCAACAATTTACTCATGATCGATCCACGATACAATATACAAAGGTATGTACACCCGCCGGACAAAAATCGTTTAGAACGTTTTGAAATCCTATAACCTCATTGGACAATTCCAATATTTTGAACGATCCTATTGGAAGATTCAAAAACGTTCTAAATGATATTTTGTCCAGCGGTGTACATTATATCGTTTATTTTGTTTCTGAATATCTGTGAATGAACCTTATATACCTATGCATACCCTAAATATTTCGATAGTCTAAAGGTTAATACAATACAGTCATTTAATTAACAATAGTTTATTTTTACTACTATAGTAAAAACAAACATTATTTATTTATTCTCACAAACTTAACATGAACTGGTTTGCTCGGCCGAATCACAATATCCGCCATTAATTTTATATCAGTCACTCGATCTATGGGTTCCAAGTAAAAATTGTAAAGGATTTTAGAAAGTATTGACTTTAACTCCATCATTGCAAATCTTTGCCCTAAAACATAAAATTTAATTACATATTTTGATTAATAATTATTGGTCGTTTTTGACCTTGTAATTATTAAAAATAATATTAAAAAATACATTTAATAGATAATTACCAATACAGTTTCGAGGTCCGGCACTAAAAGGAACGTAAGAGAACGGATGACGATTTTTAATATTTTCCGGAAGAAATCTATCTGGATCGTATTTTTCGGGATCTGGCCAGAAGTGGGGATCTCTATGAGTGCCAAAAAGATGCATCGAAATATGTGTATTTGCAGGAATAAAAGCATGTTCTGAAATATAAAATAATAGTTTGTTATATTTTATACATTTTAAAGTTATTTATATTAACCTCTATTAACACTTCCTTAAAAATCGAAACGGTTATTTTGTATAGAATGATTATGTCCAAAAAGACTTAATTTTTTCGATAAATTCTAATAAGAGATTTGGATAGACTTAAATAATAAAAAGAAAGAAACAAAATTATATAAGTTTGGCATAATTGTAGATATTATGTATGTAGATTTAGAATAAATTTTTAAAAGTAGTATTGAGATAAGAATAAAAGATTTTTGTTTGCAGATTTAACAAAGTTTTCAAAAATATCTTATCCAATTCATTTAAAATTATTCTAAAATAGGGCTATATAGAAATTTTGAAAGAAAACATATAAATTTCTAATAATTAAAATCAAAGTGGAGAAAACAAGCTTCAGTTTCTTCTTTTTACGAATTAATAATTAAGACCAAATATATATGGTGTTTAATATCAAGCAACAAAAAAAAAAAAAAAAAAAAAAACAAAAATCATCGAAATTCTTACCTTGAAAATTTTATAATTAATCAAAATTTCTTTACTTAACGCTAAAGATAACTTTGAATTTGATTATTGATTCTTTATTCTGAAAACGGATAATTGAAACTTAAAATCCCTACTTTGATTACAATAATTGAAAATTTATTGAAGGCATTTCTATAAGAATATATAAATATGTGTGTATGTGTATGTAATTCTAATAAAAAAGTATATTATTACTTAATTGTAAATCCTCTCGAGTGTAGCGCAATATTATTGGAACTGAAGGAAACAATCGCAAAGATTCTTTGATACATCGATCCAGGTATTCAAATTCTTGAAAATTTCCAACTTTTCCATTGTTTTTTTCAAATACTTCAATTACTTCCGCTCTAGCCCGATCCTAAAAAAAATTATTTATGTATCAACATTACAGAACAAAGCTGTTTATAAAAATTTCGGATGTCCGAAATTATTCGTTATTCACGGAAATTATTTAATAAAAAATAAATAATAATAATAATAATAATAATTAATAGTTTTATTTCCGACTCATATTAAAGGTCAATTTATTGACCCAAAAAGCTGGTCAAAAGTAGCATTTAATTCCCTATAAACCCGTTTTCCCTCAAATTTACTTTATTCCCTGCTAGAAGGGAATAAAGTACTTTATGTAACACATGCACGATTTTCGCGTTTTATGATACCTAAAATGTGGGGCTAAAGTAAACGTTTATAGACCGGCACATCGCAGCGGGCGATAAAGT
>JAPYZA010000639.1:0-26860 GCA_030522685.1 Eupelmus azureus | reverse complement strand
CGCTCTTCTCGCGCGCGCGCGCTTTTTTGCCTTTTGCGGCCCTCGAGAGGGTCTTGCGGCTGCGCTGCAGGTTTAAGGTTGGAGGGTTGCAGCCGAGGGTAGAAAGTTTTGCGCGAGGTTTTGCGAAATCAATTCTGCGGGAAAAATTGCCACCTCGGTCGGAGGGTGCTTTATGAGGGTCGTTATGGGTTGATGAATAAGGGGTTATATTGTTTGATAAGGGTCGCCTGAACTAATAGACGAATTTATAAAGTCGGTAAAACGCTTTTTTGCTATGTTAGCGATTGATGTGTTGGTGAAAGTGTGAGGATTTAAATAGTTGGTTTCAAAATTAAATAGATGTAATTTATTTATAAAACGTTGATAATTTATATTTTCAATGTATATTTATTTTATTTTTCCTATCGGTTACATAATTTTATTTAATCTGCTTAAATATATATTTACCTTTATTAGCCACAGCCTTTATTAATACGATTTGCAAAGGATTTTATGTACACTTCTATTTTAATTCACCCTGCCTTCCAATAATACGATTTCGCTTCCGCGAATCGCCGTCAAACTTCTCTCTCTGCGCTCTCGATTTCCATTCGCTTAATCGCAGCGGCGCGCTCGCGATCCTCTGCCGCTGCAAATCTCGCAGCAAAATCAACAATCCTTAATCACATCGTTCTACCCTTGGCGGAAAAAAGAAGAGAAAAGAAGAAAGAAGAGCAGCTCCCCGGAAAAGCGGGCGTTAAAACTCCAGCGACTGTCCGTTCCTCGTTAACGCACAGAGAGAAAGAGAGCGAGAGAGAGTGGGTGAGAGAGAGGCGAGCTGTTCTCGCAGGAGGAAAAAGAGAGCTCTACCTCTATTTTTACACGAGTGGCAAATCTTTCCGCTCCTCTCTCTAGCTATCTTTTTCTCAATGAGCTGGAGGGGGGTGACGGAAAGCGCACGCCGAGGGTAAAGGAGGGTTTTTGCACTTTGCGACGAGCGCGAAAAAGGGAGAAGGCCGGGAAGGGGGCAGATTCATTACCGTCCTTGAGTTATCTCCTCTCCGCCAGTGGCGCGCGTCGGAGAGTAATTATCTGCTGTAGGATTACAGATAAAAGACCCCCTATTAAAAAGCGCCCTCGCTCAGGCCTTTGCCACCGTGTATCAGAGCAGCCGAGAAGCCTCTGTCTCCGCACTCTCTCACCCTCTCTCACTCCGAGGCTTTTCCTATTGCGCTTTGTTTCAACTCGAGCGACGCGTCTTGTCCCCGACGAATCCCCGAGTTTCTCTCTTTTTTACCTTTCTCACTCTTTCTCGTTCTCCCTCTCTCTCCTTTGGCTCGGTCCTTTTGTCCGACCGGTGGCCGCTGGCGCGCGAATCTTTCACGGATGAAAACACGCCGGCGTTATAAAAGTATAATGGAATGAGGACGCTAGCTCGGCCGAGTTGACTCTGGGATTGACACTGTGTGGGCGCGCGCGCGCTCGAGTTTTAAGCAGCGCGCGGGGAAATACCACACTGCGAATCTCGTTTTCAGAGTGCGTTGTCTCGTCGCTCTTTTTTGCCAGGCTGTTTTCAGCTGCTTTTCAAAGAGGACAAATTGAGATTTTAGAATTTAATTTAATTTCGTTTTGAAAAATAATTGAGATAAGCGGCGCGTTTTGTTAAGAGTGCGCCGTTTTAATTCGTTATATTTATGCAGGCGGATGTTCCATTTGGGTTTTAAGGGGTTAATTCCTTTGATAATAACGCGGAATACATAAAATACCGTAGAATATAACCTCGTATTTTAAGGGTTAAGCGAATGTGCGCGCCTGCATGGCGAATTTGTCCCCCTTAATCGTTGGCATTGTGGTTGTGTTTCATCTTGCCTCGAGTGTGTAGGCTCCCTAATCCATAGACGTATATGACTAAGTCCTAATCTCTATTTAAGCTCTATATTCCATACCATAATCGCGACTTAGCATCTAATTTCTTAAGGCGATTAATATTGTTGAATGAGGAAATTTTATTTGTAGGCGCTTCGCGATTGACCACCGTACAATAATTTCAATCTAAAAAACACACATGTTAAAATTCAATTTCATTACTACAAAACTAAATTTTTTAAGCTTCTGAATAATTATAAAACTCTTTGAGATTATCCAAAATAATCATAATGAAAATAACGATAAAACGATCCTCTCAAAGAGCCGCCTCCGCGCTAACAGTTTTAATAGAATATATCCAGCGCCGATAAGGTGCACACAAAATACATAACGTCTCACCGCCCTGCCTGCTTAATCAACTTGCTCCCTAAACAACAGCTCGCAACCTTTTAATCAACGTTAACAACCGTTACAATTACCCCTCGCGTTGCTTGCCGAAACTCCGGGCTGTAATCCTCTCCCGTGCATCTCTTGCTTCGTGATAAATAATATTCATTCATTCGTCGTCGCTGCTGTTGCTACATTGCTGAACCCCCGACACGAGTTTGACTTTCTGCCGAGAAGCGAATCCCCTCGCCAATTTGGGCGCGCGCGTTGACGGCTGTTATCGTTAATCCCCGGGAAGCTTTCCCCGTGCTTGCGTTTCTGTACACTGTGTATCTCTCTCTTTCTCTCTCTCTCTCTCACTCTCTCTCGGTTGTGTCTTTTCAAGGAGCCAGAGGAAGCGTAGCGACGGGGCTTATGCTTTCGGGGGCTGAAATTGCTGCGATTAAATTGTACAATGCCGCCTCGCGTTGTTTAAGGTCGAGGGGTGAAATTGTTTGGCAGACAAGAGGAAAGGCAGAGCGAGTATCTAGATGTTTCGTTTTGGTTATTCACCTTTTGTTTGACACGAAATTCAGTTTTACAACAACACAGATATTTTAAGCATACTAAATAACTCAAACGTTTGATAATTATTCATTAGCAAGAGTAAGCAGATTTTAAAATTCCGTTTTAAATTACTTAAGACTCGCCCTTTTAACCCTCTATCAAAACTTTCGATTCGCCCATTATTCGTGCTTCCACCCTGCGATTTATCGCCGATTGCGCGGTTAAAAATGATTCAGTGTTCCGAGCGCTCGTATTATGCGCGCATTCGCACACGAGCTGGTATCTGATAGGGGCTTAATTTAGGGAAATATATTTGACATGATTAAGTGCGAGGCGGAGTGTTACCCGCCACGATGATGGGAAGTTTAATTTGTCGACTCGAGGGAGGGTTCTGACTCTCTCGCCCTCTCGCTCTTTCTGGTTTCGCAGCTTTTCCTCCGGAATTTCACGCTGCGGGATTTCGCCGCATTTAATTTTCGAAAATTGTCTTTATTGTTACGCCGCGGCCATTAGTTTTACGAGATTAATAATGCTAATTCAGCTGTTGTGCGCAGCCTTAAGAAGTGCCTCAAGAAGCCGAGTTTACGGTGATTTAGATAAGGTTTTACGTTACGCTCACAGATTAAACTCTACCGTTTGTTTAATCTACTATTGAGTTATTAGTATGTAAGACTGTTACGGTCTCCTAAGGAATAATGTATGATGCTAACTTTGCTCTTTCTTCATTTAAAATTATGTCTTTATGTTTTGATACTTGTATATAAGGTAATGGCAAGATAGAAAATATTTCATTAAGTATTCCTGTTTATTAATATTTATTCTTAATTTTTTAATTAATGATAGCAAAAGCAGATAATTCTTAACGCCAACCTCGTGAAATAAAAATAATTTCACAACAAAATTACATAATTCGCTCTTCACCATCCTTTTGCCCCTAACTAATGAAATCAACCCCTTTTCCAGACGGCCAAAAGAAGAAGAAGCGGAAGCTGTACTCGGGGGTGTCGGTGTCGCAGCTCCTGGCGCAGCGGGAGCGCGCTATCGCCGCAGCCGTCGCGGCCAACCCCGGCGGTGGCTCGGCCACAGGAGCCACTACGGGCCAACAGCAGCATCCGATGCCCGGATCCTCCTCGCTCTCTAATGGATCGCAGGTAAATAATTGAGCGACTCGAAGAGCAGCCGCATTAAACTCTCGCTTCGTGGAGCGAGGGAAGGACGACGAGGCTTTTTCTCTTTCAGTCAAGGGTGGTAGTTTGCCGCGAGTTTATGAGCCTTTTTAAAAAGCATTTGCGGGTTTTCGGGTCTGCATTTGCCACCGGCGTTAAAGCGTGCCCTGCCTCGTGAAAGATTTAGAAGTTGGAATTTTTCAGATGTTTTCGTGGTTTTAAACATTTTTATGTTTATAGCAAGTAAAAGTAAGATGTAAATTTTCACTACTTGCGTGCTTTTTATTTCAATGATCCTCATTTATTAATTAATATAATAATTAATATAAAAATTAAAAGACGATGAAAAGAAAATTTAAAAGAATTTTTAAACCATATATTAGTATAATGAAGCATTAAAATCGAAACATTAAAATGCGTATTTCAAGCTGAAACTTTTGATTGAGACTGTGCAATCAATGCATCTTTAAAGATGTACGTTAAATTGAATTCGCGGGTAAAAGAGAGGTAGAGATGGAGCTTTTTTCTTCTGCTTTCTTTTTATCCGACCCCTCTTTCGGTTGTTCAATTCGCCTGGGAAAAGGCGAAGTTTTACATTCGTCCCGTCGAGTGGAATTAAAAGCAGGTTTCAGTGTGACTGCTTTTTATTGGAAAGTTGATTCAATATTTGATGGATGAAAATATGATGTACTTTGGCTGTGCCGTTTCACTTTAGCGGAGTTGCGAAGTCTTAATTACGAAAAAAGAGAATCGTTTGCATTTAAGTAATGGAAATTTTATTGACGAAACCTGCGTCCAAGACATAATTACAGTTGAAAAGAAATTAGCAATCGAAACGTTCTTTCGAAATAAAGCTGATTCATTGTACAAACAATTTTATTTACTTTTTTTCAAATGTAATATGACAATTACAATAATACATGTAAAAACGTTTATTAAGCTTTTTCGATCATAAATCATTTTTATAGAGTTGTAAATGTAAATATAGTTATTTAAGACAATCTTTTTTCATTAAGTTAATGTTGTTGTAAACATAGTAAATATTTGTTTTAGTAACATAATAGAGTGTGAAAATATGTGATAATTATATTACTTATTAAAATTTAAATTCATGCTAATTTTAAGGTGTAATGCTATCTTTTATCTAAAACACAGTTTCTCAAGTACTTATTGTGCTGTGCTATCATTAATCAAAGTAAATTAATTTATTCAAATTAAAAAGTGAATATGTAATCTGAGTAAGAAAAAAGATATAGTTCTAAATAAACAAATCTTATTATTTTATAATTTATTTTAAAATATTTTAAATTATTTAAAAAAAATTTATTTATTTACCTGAATTAATTTTTTAAAACTAGTAAAATTTTATATCTGTAAATTTAAAGAACGATATGGTTTTTGGTATATATAAGCGATATTCAAAAATCAAAAACTTTAAGTTAAAACTGATTTCGAAATAAAAAAATTTCAATTTATTCATTCAGGTCTGGCCTGTCACTGTGTCGAATCTCCCTGGAAATATGGCGCTCCAGCAGCAACAGACTCTCAGCCCTCACTTGCAGCAGCAGCAGCAACTACTACCCCACCAACAAGCTTTAAATCCTCAAATGGCGACTACTCAACAAGTTCAGCGATTAAATAATTCTCAAGGCATGGCTACAACAACTGGCAACATGCTAATGGGAAATCAACTGATCATGAACCAACAGTCGACGAACTTCGGCAACGTTATGCAATCGCAGCAGCAACAACAGCCACAACAGCAACAGGTTCAACAGATTCAACAAATGGCGAATCAGCAGATGCAGCAAGATCAGACGCAGGAACAGCTTCTGTATCAACAACAAATGCAGCAACTTCAACAGATGCAGTTACTTCAACAACAAGATCCACAACAGCAGCAGCAACAACAAAATCGTTTACTTGCGAATCAGATGCAGCAAGTTCAACAACAGCAGAATAACTATCAACTGAACCAATTGACTCAGCTTAATCAGCAGCCGCTGCAAATCATGCAACAAGCCCAACAGCAACAACAGCAACAGCAAATAAATCAGCAACAATTTCAAATGCAAACAATGCAGAAGCAACAAGGCCTGCAACAGCAGAACATTCTTGGGGATATCGATCAGCAGCAGTTGCTTACTAACTTCGGACAACAACAGCAGCAATCAGATTTTCTTAATCAGATGCAGGTAGCCCAAAATCAACAGCAACAAATTCATCAGTCACAGCTTCAGCAATTGCAACAGCAGCAACAACAACAGCTGCAGCAGCAGCAACAACAACAGGTAAAATTTTTTATAATTCTTATTTGTTATTTATTTTAATTAATTACTATTATTCATTGATACCAACGATTTTTAGGTTAATCAACAATTGCTGCAACAACAGGCTGAACAGTTTCAGATGCAATTGCAACAGCAGCAGCAGCAACAACAGCAGCAAATTGTACAGTCTTGCGGGCAAGCGCAGTATCAAACTCAAATGCTTAATCCTATGGATGCTATGCAGCAGAATGGTATGACTGTTATAAACGGCATAAATGAGCTGCAAGTGCGTCAACAACAACAAAGGTCTGCTGAAGAGTTAGCTGTCAAACAGCAACAGCAGCAGCAGCAGCAACAACAACAGCAGCAACAATTGCTTCTACAAAATCAGACTATACAAAGGCTGCAAACTAATAACCAGTTTCCACAAAATCAAGTATCGTATCAAATGAGGAGCTTTGATCCGACAAAGACTGCAACTGTTCAACCGTATCAAACTACTCAGCCAATGCAGCAGAATCAAAACGTTTTTAATGCGAATAGGCCTCCTTGGCAGCAACAACAGCAACAACAACAACAACAAACACAACAACAGCAACAAAATAATAGAACATTAAATATTAATCAGATGCAGAACATAAACTGTAACGCGTTTGATCGAGTGCCTCCACTGCATCAACACATACCTCAGGATAACGTGTGGACGGAAGAAGTAGCCAGGAAAAAGGCGAAAACCGTCAAGAATCCTTATAAAAAACAGAGGCAACATTCGAATTCGATCGAATTGAGAAGTAACAATAACAGCAACCTCGATCAGTTGTCTGGGGATGAATTCTCAGATAAAATTAACTCTCAGTCTGGTAAGATTTTTGATAATTTAATTTTTTTATATTAGAAATTAACAGTTTTATCATATTTCTTTACCATCGTTATTTTGAAATGGAACGTTCTAAATTAAGTCGGTTGCTTTAAAAAGTAATTTATCAGTAAAGAGCAAATTCTGAGCTCACCAAAAAACTCTCATAAAGTTTTGGATCATGCGAATCTCATAAGCTTTAAAGCTTCTTACATGCAATAAAATGAAAATTTATTTTTCTAGGTCCATCGTTCCTTGAAGATCCAAGTGGTTACCTCGCGCAGCAAACTGCTCTGTTGAACAGTACGATATCGCGGCAAACGGGTGTCACCAGCTCTCAGCAACCTCTTCTTAATAACAGTAACAATCTGCAGCAGCAACAGAGCAATGCCACTTATCTTCCACAACCAAAGCCTTCCTCACTCGCTAGTCCTACGTCCTTGTACAGCAACAACAGCAGTGGTAGTGTCAAAAATAATCCGACGTCGCCAGTGTTGGTGCATAGCTCGATGACGCCGAATTCAGTTGGCAGTGCGACGGACTCGGAAAGTGGTAGTCCCATGTCGTGCCACCAGAGATGCGTGACCAGTGCGGACACGCAATCATTATCTTCTTCAACCTCGAATCAAGATTCCTATAAACAACGTACTGAGGTAAATGCAGAAATTGTTTTTATTTTTCATAATTGATAGCTTAGATTAAACTTATGTTAAAAAAAATGTTTCTTTAGCAAAAGAAAACTTTTCATTATTTTCTAGTAAAAATAAAATATTTAATAACCTTTTATTTTATAGATTTATCTAATATATCAAATTGATAACTAAAACAACTAAAAATTCCTTCTCTGTTAACAGCTTCATAGGCATCAGTACGCTCTGCACTCTGACATACCGGAGGATCCGGCCATATCTTCCACCTTCGGCGAAAAGTGCATGCAGCAAACTTCTTGTCAACAAACGCAACAGCAACAATTCGACTCTCGACCTATCCAGGGCGGAACTGTTAGTACATCGCACGGTTCACCGATTGGTACCAACAGTCCCGCCAACTCGGATACGCCGACTTCGTCCACGTTGAACATTTCTCAGCCTGCGACTCCTCAAAGTCTCATATCCTCGCAACCGTCGACGCCTCACGCTTACTCACAACCGGCGACGCCGCACATGGCTAGCCAGCAGACGAACCTGAATGAGCAGAGGTCAGCGACTCCCTCCGTCAGTACGTCGAATTCGACGAACGATTCGGCGAGCGCTGAGGCCCAAACGACAGCGGCTCAAAAGAAGTTGGACGGATATCATCCTCATCCTCACACGAGAAGTAACGGCAATAATAATGGTAATCCGCTCAGCAGTGCATCCTCGATTATAACGACGATGGCGAGCGGTCACACGGTTAGCAGTAACACCATTACGTCTGTATTAGCTGGTCGAGCGAATACAGCGACGGTGTCCATAAACACACCTTCAGGCATCGCTAACGTGGCAATCCCGAGCATTCTTACCAACAAGCAGCAGCAACAACAGCAGAATCAACAGAGTCTACAAGCATCGGCAGCCATCTCAATTCCTCCTTCCTCTGTTCCTGCGGTGGCCTCCACGACGATACCGGTGGTCCAGACGTCGGCTGTGCAACTGCAAGCTTTTGCTCAACAGCAGCAGCTACAACAGCAACAGCAGCAACAGGCGATAACAAACGTAAATGTCTCCAAGTCACCGTTGGAAATGGTGCAAAGTGTGGTTAGTAGCATACAAGTGCCGCAGGTGAGCAACGCGTCTAATAATCACCATCCTGCTCAGCAACAGCACCATCATCAACAACCTCAACAACAAACAAACGTTCAGGTTCGTCAATTTAATCGATATTCCTCAAATATATGAATATATGTGCAATATAAATTCGTAACTTTGTTATTCTTAAAATATAAAATTTCTTATGAATGCATTGTATTGCAATGAATTAATTTAATCTATTTCAATGTAGGTGCACAATGTTCTCACATCTAGTGGTATTCTAAAACAAGCGCAAGGTCAAGCATTACCACCTGGACACATTCTTGTGTCCAGTAATGGTCAGCTGATAATGGCAAGCACTGGTGGCGTCATGGCGCCACCACCACCTAAAATTAACTCTATGCCACCGTTATCAGTATCACCGATGGTAACGAATGTCACGGGTGCTGTTAGTCAAGTCATTCCTGCAGTGGCCCAGCAAGTGATCGGTCAACCAACGGTACTGGTAAATACCATTCAAACGCCTGTGATAATACAGCCAGGAATGATGACGATGGATAGCATTGGTCAAAACGTACAGATACCACATTTAACGGTTGCTGCTGGAAATGTTATACAAAACGCTCAAAGTATTATTGATGCCTCAAATCATCATCATCATCACCAACAGGAGGTTGCGAGGAATGTAGCAGCAGCTGTTGCTAATCAAAATCTGGTAAATATGACTTTTAAGAAGTTTATATTATTTTTAAATTTCTTTTTACTTTGGTATTTAAATCTAAAATATTTTCTTACCTTAGGTAAACCGACAACAAGCGGGATTACCACCTGAACCGACAGTTGCCAGGAAGAAAGTCTATAATAAAAAACGAAAGAACAACACGCAGACGGTTGCTTCGATGCTGCATATAGCTGCGGCTGCCTCATCCCAGCAAAACACAGGCATGTTAATGCAATCACAATCGAACTTTGCGCAACAGAACTTTCAGGCACAGAGCATTGGTGGCCCAATGCTGCAAGCTCTGACGATCGTTCCAGGAAAGGGCGGTGCGCCAGCTCAGCTTGTCATGAATGGGCAGCCTCATCAAGCAACCTCAGCTCACTTTAACACGCAGCATCAAATTATCACAAATGCACAGCCTGCTCAACAGATCAACCTGCTACAACCGGTTAATCTGTTGAACGGCACTACGGGTGTCGTACAAAACTTCCCAACCATTCAGCAGTTTATCGTGCCTGGGCTAGGAAGTATGGTTATGTCAGCAGATGGCACGGCAACACTTCTTCAAGATACAGGTAATTTTTGTAAAAAAAGTAGATATTTATTATTATGATAAATAAAAAAAATGTCTAATAAGATTATTATTTTCATTTAGGCAATCTTGGCGTGCAATTGCAACTACAGAACGTCAATGGTCAAAACGTTCTTACACCTGTACAGAATCATGGTGGTATTTTCGGCACAGGTCAAAGCATATTAGCAGCAGGGCCAGCAGGTATGGTGATAAGAGCTCCGCAAACAACGAACAAAATTATCCAGGCTCAGCACAGTCCAGGCACCCAGTTTATCTCGCCTAACGGTGGTCAGTTCCTTGTTAACGGCTCAACGTCTTTCGGCAATCAACTCAATCCTATAGTTGCGAACGTCAGTCCTAATCAGCAAGTGACCTTTAATACAACACAGGTATAATAAAGAGATAAATATTAAATTAATTAAATAAAAAAATAAATATTTGTATTAAAACAGAAACCTTAATGATGTAGAATGTTATAATTATTTATAAAATTTAATGATATAATTTAAGGTGAGACCTTCAAACATTCAAGGGCAGCAAGAGTTTATCCAGATGAATGGCCAAACGTTAATGGTACCTTGCGCTACAGCCCAAAATATTGCTGCCGTTTCTTCGTCGCAGAACCAACAGAATACCACCTTCGTCCAACAAAATACGACGATAGTGCAGCAACAAACGACAATGGTCTCTAATAACCAGATTCCGGGATTTCAGACGCCCACCGCTAATGCTCCAGCGAGTGTTGAGCATCCAGCGATAAATATAGATAACAATCAGTCTTACATACTGAGTGCTGGAATGGTGACGGTACTGATTAAATTTTTAATATTTCATATATATATATATCAAATGATCAAATTAATTTTATAAAAGTTTTTTTAAAATCTTTAGCATCAAATATCATTTTATAAATTTTATTTTGTAAAAATTTTATTTCATTAGTTTAAAATTGTATAGTTTGATAAATTTAAGATAAGTACTAATTTCTTATGTTCATCCAATAGGGAAAAGGCCCTACTTCTCCGAAGAGCAACTCGAATTCACCAGGCTCTGAACAAAATGCTGAACAACAGCAACAACAGCAGCAGCAACAAACGCAACAGCAGCAGCAACAACAACAACAACTGCAGCAGCAACAACAACAGTCTCAGCCGCAAGCGCAACCACAACAGGCACCGCAACAGATGCAGCAAAATCAGCAATCACAACAACAATTCGTCTTAACAAGTGGTACTACAACCATAGTGGAGAAAACACAGACCCAACAGCAGCAGTCAGCAACGGCTGCTGCAACAGCAGCTGCACTCATGGCAAGGCATTCAGTTTCGACGCAGACGGCTGCTAATCAAGCAAACGCTGCTCAATCAGCGCTCATGCGACAAGGTTCACCACCCGATACAACGACTCATAGTCCAAGCAACAGTCAGAGATCTAACAGTCCTGCGGTAGATACGACCACGCATGGAGCCGCTTCTCCTCCGCCGCCTACGAATAACAGGCAGCAATCTTCTACGGTAATAAAAAAAAAAAAAATTTTAAATTAATTTTTTATTAAGTTATTAACATTTCAGCGGTTTAGTATATTCATGAAATAATATTATAAAACTCTATACAATCTTTGTAAAAGATTCAATTAAACATGTATGTAGTTTTAAAATCAGTGTGAATTATTACTAATTATTTATTTATTTAAATTCTTCAGCCAATGGTCCATTGTGTGTCGAGCAGCGAGCCGGACTCTGGAGGCGACGCTCAACCTGCCTCTGAGGAATGGCAAGGAAATACTCAGCCTGTGACGAATCCTGGCAATATTAAGGAATCTCCTGTAAGTCAACCTCCTACGAGCCAGGCCCAATCACAACCTGTTGCAACCCAGCCGCAGTTGCAGCAGCAGCAACAGCCACAGACGAAGCCGACATTCGTGGAGTCGTCGACCGTCTCGAGCGGGATCCAGGTTGGTAACTTCGTAGAACAGGCAGCTGCTGATGCCACCCGTCAACTAACCCTTACAGACACTCAACAACATCAATATCATCATGAGTTGGCTGATACGACACACCTCGAAAACACTCACGAGCCCATGGTCACCACCACTTCATCACCCAATCATTCAATTCATTCAGACACGATCGTTATTACGGAGACCATTACGAAGGAGCTGACGAGCGGCGATGATTATATTATTAACAAAGATTTAGTTAGGGAGCTGCAGCCGCAGCAGCAAGCGTCAGAACCATCTAATCATTTCCATCAGCAACTACAACCCATGCTTGTCGATAATATTAACGATGATAATTGCGTGTCTAACACTTTTGAGCAGCAGCAACAGGCTGCTACTGCCGCTACTGCTCTCGTGCAACAAGGCACGACAACGCAAAAGTTTTACAGTGTCGGTATTGCCACTGGCCTGTATCCGCATCTGTACAACTTTAGGCCGGAGCAAAGCGAGCAGCAGCAGATGGCTGTCGTTAATTATCAGGCTTCTGAAAAGCTGCAATTACAGCAGCAAGCTTACTTTAATCCGTACATTTACAATACCGATGACTTAACGACTGATTATGTTGAGGGAGCCGTTGAGCTCGAGGAGGAGAGCGCCGAGTCCTCTGAAGAAGAGGATGAGGATCTATGAAACCTGGTGCGAAAATTTTGTTGAAAACGTTTTACTCAAGTGTCAGGGCGACAAACGGACTTTTTTCGTGATAAACGTGGTTGAACGGGTTCGACAATCGCAGAAGTTTTCGATTTTATTTATCATAAACGAATTTTAGAAACATTGATAAATTTTGATCTATATTACCATTTTAGAGATTTTTTAATTTAAATAGAATTCCTATTTATTTTTATTTATTATTGTCATTTATTTTCAACATTTTTATTTCTAATGTTGAATTTTATAAAAAATTATAAAACAAAAATAATTATAAATGTAAATATTTGTGTATATTTATATATAAGACAATTTAAGATTGATATCCGTTTGTTGCCCTGTAATTCCTGTTTTTTACTTTATTTGGTTGGAAATTTTATTTTGTTTCATTAGAAGTTGACGCGATTGGCTGATTGATATTTGATAAATATTTATTGATTGTTGAATGGTTCATTGTAATTATTAAAATGAAATGGTCATTCGTTTGCGGCAAACTAATTAAAAATAAAATTAATTACTCTTTTAAAAAAATAATATTTTATTATGCCAAACTTAATTTAAATGAAATCGTGAAATTTTTTTACTTAATTTAAAAAATAAAATTTTAGTAAAATATTTTAATTGCGAAATATGTTTGAATTATATTAAAAGTATAATTAAATTTCATTAAAGATTTAAATAATGCACGTGTGACACTCAAAATAAAAAATTTTAAATGGTCAAGTCTTTTAAGATCTATTATAATTAATTATATGAGATTCAATTAATGAAAACCTCATAAACAGTTATGATCTGATGTAATGAACAGATTTTATTGGATTACCATTTATTTTCTTTTGGTGACATACCAATCGCAGTCAGTGATATGGTTAGCCTTGATGTAAAAGGTTCAAAAAATATTTTAATTCTCATTGTTTTCAATTAAATTTTCGATCCAGGGTACAAAGCTCTCTTTAGGTTGTCGATGCTAGAAGTTAGAGAGAGACTTCAGAGAGTTAAGTAGATTCCAGTGATTATTCGAACGCTTAATAATTTTACTTTATAATTTATCATGATGCGTAAAAAATACTAATGATTCTATTGCACTTAAGAACTGTCTCATAATTTGTAAATTTTCTTTAAATCTTTTATTGTATAGCATTACATATAGTGGAATTTTATCTATAAACTGAAAGTACTAATTATACTTTCTTGAAAGTTAATTTTAAAAGATAGAAACTCACCGAAGTCTCTATTGAAGTGATTAATTTTGTAATTAGCTTGTATTTAAGATTATAATTAATCTTACGGAAATAATTGCGATAACCGTACTAGTATTATTGTTTAAATCACAATACACTTAACGTAATTAATATTATTGGCATATAATTGGCAATAATGTAATTTGTATATGTAATGGTTAAATTCGAAAGCGTGACTCGAATTCGTCAATTTATAAGAAAAAAAGTAATAAAACAAATCAATCAGATAATAAAATCTAAATCTTCTTGACTTTTTCAAAATTTACTCAATCTTACGATCTTTATTGGATTCCTAAGTACCGAGCATGCTTAAAAATTCTCATTCTATTATTTACAATTTAAAACTGTCTTCTAGTAAAGTATTGGTGACTTGCATGTAACATTCTAAGTAACAAGTCGAGTTTTAAAAACGTAAATTTCTATAAAAAACGTGTCTATATCTACTCGAGTGAATTAGAGTAATTTGATTTTCTAGTACATCCAGGAAAATGCAATTCAAATTACAAAATTGATTAAAGCATGATAGAGTGTGATTAGCTTTTTGTGCCTTGTTTGAGTTTGATAGAGTTCGTATTTGACAGATCTTTGCGAAGCAGGCCGATGGTGCCGTGAGCACAGTGCGGTGCGAGGGCAGGGGAATCAAGCGAAAGCTGGACTCCATCCACGCAATGCATTCCACTCTGCATGAAGACCAGGATGGTCAGTATCGTATCGTACATTACAGATAAGCGTCCCATCAATGATCATATCATTTTTCCTTCAAAATTGATTAGTCGTATATCTTAATAATTATTTATTGTTTCATTAAACTTTTCTAATTGTTTCTAAATATTTTTTGATATTCTGTATAAATATTCCAAAAATGTATTTAATTTTTTAAAATGGTTTATGGTACTAACCTAAGTAAAACTTAATGTCTGATTGTTTTTGTATTTTAAAATTATTATTAACTTGTAAACGATTGTATGAATTAAATTAATTTATTAGTTTTACATTCAAACATATTTTATTTTGAATTGATATTTTATTACATCAAAATGTTTTAATATACTTGCTGAATAGTTTTGAAGGAAATGGTAGCTCTTGCTATGATTATTGCATATCTGCTTAATAGCTTCGGAAATCTCAATGCTCTTTCATCGCTTGTCTATTAGTTTCATTCTTCAACTTCATACACATCCCACATCTAACATCTCTCTTCTTTTCATGTTAATTGTGAGCTTACGATGGTAGTGAGTCATGTGCATGTATATTTACCTTTCCGAAAATAACAAACCTGATTTTCGTTTTTCTTTTGAACGAATTGTTAAAATTACGTAATGCGTCATATTTATATGTGTAATATATTTAACAATATCATATAAATTACGAGAAAAAATAACAATTAATTAACATAAGTCAAATCATAAATTTTGTGCGCACAAAAAAGGAAACACACCTTTAAATACCTGAAGGTAGGTATCATTGGCTTTCATTAAATGCCTTCGCAGATAAAACTAATTGGCTGTCAGGTTTGTTAATAAGATCCGTCACAGTATTCACACGATGCTGCACATTGATCTCCATATTCATGAAAATCGTCTAATTTCATGAGCGATTTACCTTCCTAATCACTTGGAAATATGGAATCGCACTCATTAACGCTGTTGAATTAAACAAATCACCTGATTATGACTGACTTTTTATACACGGAGGAAAATTCTTGAGGACTATTGTAAAATTTAAAACTACAGTCATAAGGTAGTGCTAAATATTTTCCTCCGGGTATGTATGCGATGAGGCCTAACTATTAATTAATCAAACATTCGTAAATTGTTTGGCTGCTCGACACCATTATTATATTTTGTATGTTTGGATCATACACTGTAAATATCATCGACTTTTATGGATCATTTAGCATTTATTTGTGCATTGCGTGGTCAAAGTACTAA
Organism: Eupelmus azureus; assembly: GCA_030522685.1. Taxonomy (NCBI): domain Eukaryota; kingdom Metazoa; phylum Arthropoda; class Insecta; order Hymenoptera; family Eupelmidae; genus Eupelmus; species Eupelmus azureus. The sequence continues at coordinate 10,946 of JAPYZA010000639.1, read as the reverse complement.
ATAAGCAACAAAATCACCGTTTGGTAGCTTTGGAAAGGGTAGCTTATTTCGATCATTAATAAATGTGTTGTTTCACCCATTTGGAAAGGAAGAATCACTCTAATTCAAAATTAACTTTGTTTTGGCAAGTACTCAAACAATGCATATTTAAATCTTTACACATTTAAAGAACCTTTTAAAATATTCATTTTTGAGATCTTGCTTTCATATATTTAAGTGAAAGTCTTTGAAAAAATGATTGACAATATCAAACGGTAATTAGGTAAATAAATATTTGATTAGTTATAAATATTTTTAAGTAAAAAAATAAGTGCCAAAAATTTAGTGTTTTGGTATGAAATAAAATATTAAAAGTTATGAAAAAATTTTGATATTAATAATATTTGTTTATCATATTTTTTTGCCTTTTCCGTAAATTATTGATCTATAATACCATTATCAATTAAATTTTCGTTGTTCCTACTAATTTTTTAAAATTTATTATTAAATTTAGATATTTGAAATTACAATGCGGTCGTATTATTAACTTTTGTTAATGTTTAAAAAAAAAGATGAACTAAAATAAAAATATTCAATAATCGGTCAGTTTTTCAAAGACGTTTAAGTTCGCGTCATGTAACCCAGTAAAACTCACCACTAGACTGCCACCACGCGCCTAATTTCAATATCTTAGCACTTCACAAAAAAAAATCCATCACAAAAGCAAAAAAAAAATACCATGAAATGCCACCCGCACTGAACAGTATGCAAAAACGAAAAAAAAGAAAACGCTGTCCGTGCAGAGCCTCAGGATGATCCGGCCAGCGCGAAAAAGGCGCGGATGTTTACGGTCGGCGAAGTCGTGTGGGGCGCCGCCCGAGGCAGCGCCGCCTGGCCCGGCAAGGTCGAGGCGCTCGGTGCGCAACTCCCGGCTAGCCTCGCCGCCGCCGCCTCCACTATCACCCCAGCCAGTACAGACAACAACGACGGACCAACCGTCTGGATCAGGTGGTACGGCTCACAGCGCGAGGCAGGCCTCAGCCAGGTCGCAGTCAAGAGCCTTAAGTCCCTTTCAGAAGGCCTCGAGGCGCACCATCGCGCACGAAAGAAATTCAGGAAGTGAGTTCCAAAAGAAGACTGATTCACACAGATGAGTGAGAGAATCGCGAAAGGGAAGAATCTACGATAATTTATTAAAATAAATTTAATATTAATTTTATGGTTGAAATATAATTTTAACTAATTAGAGTTTGTATTCTTCCCTAACGTGATGCCAAAAGAAAAAATATAGTTTCTAAACCTATACCCTAAATTGACACCCCTGTGTAAATACTTTGATTAAACAAAAAATTATCCCAAAACACCTTTGCGAATTCCTGTAAAGTGATTAATTAAATTTTGGTAAAAAATGTTCGGTTGCATCTGCATTCTACTATTAAAAAATACATTCAAAATATTGTAACTATTATTTAAGAAATTTAACTACCTATATTGTACAACGCTAAAATCAATTGCTATTAATGAACGTAATATTTTAGATGCAACTGAAAGTAAGAAAAAGCAATTTGTTATGATTCATTTAATGTTTATATTATGCTTATATTATTAATTTGTTTGTAGGTAGTCACTGTTTTTTATAATTTCATACTTTATTATTTTAATTTATAATAAAATATAAACTAAAAGTATCATGTACCAGTGAAAAACCTTGAATCGAAATTACGTTTTTTATTAATGTAATAAGAGGAAGATAATTTGGCATTTTTCAAATTTTATTGCTAATAATTTATTTAAACTAAAATAATTTTTTTCAATTGTAAATAAATATGTTTTACAAATAAGTGATTGTGTGTTATGGCCACGAATGATAAATAACTATTTAATACTATTATTAATTAATTTATTTTAATAAGTTACAATATCTGAATATTTATAATATAGAATTAGCAAACCAACAGCCAATTACAGCTGGATTATTTTACATCTTCGAGACACTATTGATCAATTATATTTTTCTATCAGACTAAAGACTATCATCTTGTTTAATGTTTGCATGTTGTAGTAGTAGCATTTTTTTGTAAATTAAATGTTTTATTTTTCTCATCTATTTCTGATATTTTTTTGAAGAAATGGTAATTTCTTATTTTGATGGTGACCGAAAAGGTGATTTTACTTTTTATCTCCTTGTGTATAGTACAATGTTGTGTTTCTGTATTAGGCTACACTGTATAATATTCATACTTTTTTATTTAGTTTTATTCTACAGAATTCACGTTTTTACTATTTCAAAAGATCTTTCTTTTTCTTACCAATTTTTTAATGTAAATAAAATTAGTTTTATTTTCAAATTTTTATTTGTATAAAAGTATATGTTTCGATAGTTCAATTTATTTTAAATTTTCTTTAAAATATAATTAATGAAAACATTTGCTAGCTCCTGCAAAACTTTTATTACTTTTACACAACAAAATTTATCTTACATGTGTTATTAAAAACAGAACACTTGCGAAACTAACATTCTTTTATTTAAGTTAATTTTATTATTTTACTCTTTATTTTCCTATTTATATTAACAATTCTAATTTATTATTTTTTAATAATTTATTACAACGCTAAGCAACCCACCCGTAAAACTCACCACTACAAGTAAATAAACCCCAACCAGTCCACACAGCCCCTGAACAAGCCCTCGGCAAAATATCTTTCAAAACCTTATGCTTACCTCTCCTTCTAGAAGTCGTAAATTGAATACGCAGCTGGAGAATGCGATCCAGGAGGCTATGGCGGAGCTGGACACCAAACCGACTCCGTCGCCGAAGCCTCCGAAACCTGACTCCTGCACCAAGCCGGTTAGCAGCAAGCCCCGTGAGAGGCTCATAGCGCCAATGACTTCGGCTGTCGCCCAGCAGCAGCAACAGCAGCAGCAGCAGCAACAGACTCCACGGTTGAGGAAGACGCCTGGCAGGAAGGTGCCTCTGGCCGTCGTCGTCGCGCCGCGCCGAGACGTTAGCTAGGGATTACCGCAATGCTCGCTTTTGTACAGCAAGCGATTCTTTTGTCGAATCGTCGTGGACGGATGATCTTTTTTGCGCGCGAAAAGAGTGTGTGTAAATTGCGTTGTATTTATTTTTTAAATTGAGCGATGTGTATATAATTGTTTGTTAAAAAATGTATGCGAAGAAATTTTCGTGATTTAAATGCTGACTTCTTGGATTAAAATTGGAGTCTGCGATCGGCTTTTTGTTTATTTATTAGAAACTTTTATTTAATATTATTATGTAATTAGTTTTTACATAGTAAAATTTTTATTATGTAACTCAATAATATTCATTGACAATGTTGAAGACAAAGTCTTATGAATTTTAATATCTGTGTACCAGTCATAATTGTGTACACTTTTTGTGGATCAACTAAAGTTTGCCGAAGAATTATTATGACTTCGTGAATATCTGCACGAAAATTCCATTCTTAAATTAAAATTTTTAAATAAGAATGAAAGATCATCCGTCTAATTTTAATCGGATTTGAGATTTCATTTTAATAAGTATGTCGATTTCGATTGTTTGAAAAAGACAAAATAAAAAGGATATAATCTGTAAATAATTAGGCCTAATTAAATGTGTTAGGATGTAAAGAATGAAAGAACGAAGAGTAACAAAAAACGTGGGCGACGTGAATCGCAAGTACTTTATTTCTTTTTAAATTCACTTACAAGTAAAGCTCGTAAAAATCGAACTGACGCTTCGTTGTACGTAAAAAATGGGAGGGCACGGGGGCTTAAAGAATCAAAGTTGTATAAAGAAGAGAAAAGTTAAAAATAGGAATAAAACGTTAAACGAACGACAATGGCAATTGAAATTTATGAAATGCTTAGTCACATAAAATATTATTGTTTTTCTGCGCTGAGAATTAATTATTGGATAAAGTGCCATAGTTTTTCGTACATTATGTTCTTTTGTAATATTATGTTTTGGAAATCCTATATGGAAAGAAAATTGTGAATATTCTAGATTTTTACTCATTTTTTTGTCCAGTATAAAAGTTGTTTGTATAATGGCTATGTTTTAAATTTATACATTATAAATACTGATAATTTCATGTGAGAATCTATGTGATTTTAAATTTTTGTACAATTTTTAACTTTGAGTTATGTTTTCAGTTTAAAAGTAAATTTTAAATTAAAAATGGAATGTTTCAGTTTCCTTATTAGAACTTACATTTATTGTTCTAAAAAATTTCTTATTTGTAATATATCATATTTATATATTAAACGAATCTCCATCTTAAGAATATTATTTTATATCGTACCTTTCAAAAAGGTATATAATTTTAATAAAGATGCAATTTTTAAATTAATCTACTTTTATTTATTAAAATAAGTGGTTACATTTACCTTACGCAAAAAACTTGCAAATTTATTACTTTTAAAAATGTTTTGCCGTGCAAGAAAAAGCTTTGAAATTAATTAGGTAAATAAACTTTTTCATATTCAATTCTGTTCTTAAAGAAAAATAATTAATATTTTTAGGCAATTGGAACATTAACGTACGAGAAAATATGTAAAAGTATTTTACCAATATTTTATTTCTTAGTATACGTATCTATTCAATTTTCGATGACAGAAATGTTTACATTACAATAAGTATAAAATAAAACAAAGACTGTAATACTGCATCAAAAATTTCAATCAAAAAAGTTTTTATACTTATTAATTTTTTTTTTTTAAAGTATACAAAAAATGCAATCAAATTAAATTTCATCAAAAGTTTTAGTAACAATTTAAAAACTATTACATTTCCGTCATTGAAAATAAAAGTTATTTACCAGTGGAACTTATAAAATTAAAATGTAGATGAAAAGAAAAATGTAGTATTTGATGTTATAATTCTATGATAATTTCGGTCGCTCGTCGCAATAAGAATTAGGAACTCAATCCTTTGGTGCTGAATTGCTCCTTACTTAGGAGTCAGAAAGAAAAACTAAAAAATTGTGTAAAGAAATGTTGTACAGAGAAAATTTAGAAGAATTTATTAAATCGGCTGAGAAAAGTCGCGACTGACATACGAAAAGTTTTGTAAAAAAAAAAATAACTGTCTTTGCGTCTTTGACGTATTGTAAAATGTTTTTACAATAAGTGAAGTGTATTGCGCTCATTTAAAAGTCATAAATTAACAAATTGACATAAGCCAACCAGTGCAGCTTGAAATTATCAGAAAAAATCGACCTAAAAAGAAAATAGGAAGAAAATTGACCAGTGATAAAGTTTTTCTTGAGCATTTTGTTTTGTGCTTGAAAATAATGTTATAGTTTGCTTGACATAATCAACGTACAATAGACAATAAAACGAGAAATTGAGTATCAAAAAAATGCTTATACGATAATAAATGTGTGTAGACAGAGAAGTGTAAAAATAAGATTTTTTCTTCCGAGACTCCGCAGGCTTGTAAAAGACGATCGATGGCGATTCGTCGATACTATTTACATATAAAATAATGCAACTTAATGATCAACGGTTTCTGAAGATGTCTTAGTATTATGTCGTAAATGAGAATAAATAAACAATTGTAAATAAGTCGTAGATATTAGGCCGCGAGCGATGTTATTATTATCATAATTATTATTATTAATATTATCATTACTATTATCAGCATTATAATTCTAATGGTAGATTGTAAACTCAACGTAAATCAAAATTGACAGTCCCGATGAACTTTCCATGAGAATCTGTAGCCAGTGATTTTTCTTTCTTGTTCGTCAACAAATTAATGATATTTCTTAATCAAATATAATTCCTTTGTTTTCTGTATCAGTTATAGATAATGGGAAAATTTCCATGTAAATTAGTAATATGTAAAGTTATCCGTGTACAATGCGTTTTAATTTTAATTTTTTGCACGTATTTCGACTTACGTGATCATTTATTTCTACAAACGCGACAAACAAGTGTGAAAATATATTTTATTGTATAAATATTTTTTGTAATAATAACTGTAGTTTATTTTTTTCTGAATGTTACATTCTAATTGGTTTTTATTTGTGTCGCGCACTGTTCACATATCAACGATGGTAAAGGTAGATTCAGACAAATCTGAATTTTTAAGAAAACAGTGTTTTTTAAAAATAAAATCTAAGTATCGATTTTAAAATAAATAATTGACTTTTTAATTGAATACAAATAAACAATAAAATCGTATTTTCGTTTACTTTTTCTAGAATTGTGGTCAAGAAAAGAAAAATACGATGACATATTGGGGAGAATGGATCAAACTTTGTGAACTTTTCTGCGTAGGAAAAACAATAGCAAACAATTTTTTCGAACGGAGTTCGTACGTGTGTATACTTTAGCGAGGAATAAAATAGCAAAATGAAAACCATGTATCTACGTATATTTTTCCCCCTCGTCGTAGACGAACAGAACCGCGTTTGTACTTCTGACGTTAATTTTACGTGAATATAAATGAAAAATCATAAAGTGGTTCTTCAAAATAGATGACATATTTTGCAGAGTACATATTTCCATGACAGCGATTTTATAGAATATATAAAACAAAGTAAAAAATAAATAGTAATCAAAAAAAAAGTTATTTGCGCGCACGTTTTTTAAAAAGTGGTGGTTTTAGATAAAACAGCGACACAGAGAACGGAAAAACGCGAATTCGGTTCTGTCGTCGTACTTCTTAAATAAGCATTTCTAAATGGGAACACGCTTTTTCAAAAGTGAGTTTAAGTAAAATAAAGTAACACAAAACAAGGGCTTTCATCGATGCGTTTTCGCGTTAACGAAATATTAAATAAAAAGACTTTCTTAGAAACAAAATTAAGAACTTTGGAATAAAAGTTCCAAAGTGCAAAGAAAGAAAAACGAGCGAGAAGCTCGATGAAGGTGCATCATATGAGCCTGACAATGACGCGAAGGTCAAAAAAGATTTACACAAGAATCCTATATTAGCGTTTAATAAACACAAAACAATAGAGAGTAAAAAGGTATAAAGTTAAAAGTACATAAAAATATATTATACTTGAGGATAATTAACAATGAACGCCGCGAGGCTACGATGGACTTTTAAATGTTCATAATATAAAAAATGCAGTGTAAATAGATTCATAATGTCTTTATTCCTAAAAAACTCATCATACCATCCATTAATCGTACTAAACAGTAAACATTAAACGAATGTTTTTTATGTGTGATCCAAGTGAGAAAGAAAGTGTGAAAGCGAAATAAATAGCAGTAGAAAATAGTTGAAAGAGCGAAAGAGTATAAAACTTTGTAAGCGAATCTTTTAACACACCAGCATCAAACTTACACAAAAACATGCGTTTGTTGACCGAAGAACAATTTTCCTGGATTTGGGAACAAACAATATAAAAGAAAAGAAAAAAAATATGTCGCAAGAACAAGCTGGAAAAAATTGAATTCCAAGAAAGCGTATCAACGAGTTCTCGTTTCGTTCCTAAAATATAAAAAAAAATGAGAAATAATTATTAAAAGATGTTCAGGTACGCGCTAGAAAGGAAATGTCATACATTTTTCGGCATTTGTTAACAAAAAAATTTGAGCGACAAATATAGAAAAAGAAACATCGAAGAAAAACTTTTTAGATATTTGAGATTCTTAACAAATTTTACGAATGGTTTGTAAGAGAAATAAAATTTTGTGGTTTTTTGGGTGCATTTTGTATAAGGGAATTGTTTTGCGCGATTCGACGCAGATAAAGGAAAAGTCCTTAACGTCACACATATGAATGGAAAAATAAAGAAGAAAATACATAGACGAAGCATCGGTGGTTAATTATAGTGAGAGATGATAATTTTTCTATTTACAAACTAAGTATTGACAAGGTTAAATTTAAACAAAACAAAAAAATAGATAATTAACTATAAAAACGCGATGTATGATACACAACAATGTACTTTGAATACGTGTGAGATTTTTGCGAATGTGATTGCCGAGCGTTAGATTAAAAAGAAATCGTGTACAAGACAGAAAGCATGAGTAAAAAAAGTAAATGAAAAAATGTCAGTCCCCACCTCCCCGCTCCTCACGATTAGGTGACAAATTAGCAAAGCTATACATATATACATACATTATTTAATATTTGGCATAATATTTATATATAAAAAGTATATATATACATACGGATTATTAAAGAGATAAATGATAGAGCGTAATATAAACGAACGATACCGCGCGTACGGAGAAAGTAGTCAAAAGAAAAGCACTTGATGAAATGTCGAGGGGACAAGAAAAGAAAAGGGAGTGTGAGAAATAGATGGAAGAAACTCGAGGAGATTTTAAAAATAGAGATCGAACGGCTTAGATGATTGTGGATGGTCGAGGAAAAAGTATGAAGCTATGTGATCTATTAAAACTAGTAGCTTTTAGCTGTAAAGACTTATACTTTATTTTGTAAATTTTGTTTATACAATGTTTGATCGTCGCATAATACTATTGTATGTGAATACATAAGTTAATAAATGATTAACATGTGAAGTTAAAATTAAATTATTTGTTTTTACTTTCTCTACTTTTTTGTTTTGTATACAGAATAATCTTGATTTCCTTTACATCGGTTTCATGTCATTATTATTAATATTTTTTAAGTAAATACATAAAATTTTATATTGTAGATTAAAATAAAAATCTATTTATTATAAAAAAACGAAAGATTTACAAAATACTTTTTTTATACATAAAATTTAATTTTTATTTTAGTTAAATAAATAATATTATTTTATATATATGAGTATATGAAATTAAACACTGCTTCTGATTTACATAAATAAGAAAACTTTCTTTATAAATATTTTCATTATTCAAATTTATATCTTCTATGAGAAATTCTTCGAATACTAAAGTGAAAATTTCAATATAGCGACCCTTTCAGTGGTGCGTTCCTCGACGTTTATTAAATTTACAGATGGATGAAAATCAATCGCTAATAAAGTAGCCTGTAAACTAACATTTTCTTTGCTCGAGGTAAGTGCGATATTATTTATTCAAAATTTATATTAAGTTGTAGTTGGTTAATATTAAAAAAATACAACTATCCTAATAATTTTTTAATAATAATACTTGTCTATTAAAATATTATTTTATACAAAATCTAACTAAACAGATATATTAATAATGCTAAAATTAGTTTACATCGATTTGTATTTTAATATAACTATATTTTTTTAGTTAACTTTTTGGTACATTTGCAATCGTCACATTTAAATTTTTATTTTTCTATCCGAGCTCTAAATTATTTTGCCTTAAATATCGTAATTCTGATCAGAAGTTTGCAATCAGGAACTTTTTTAGAGTTAAAAGGCACTTTTAGTTTCTTATATATACGTAGAGCGAATTCGCTTATCTGATTCAAACTTGAATTTTAATTCGAGATAAATCTATAAGTCCTTTAAAGTGAAAATTGACCTAAAAGAATGACCATTAAAATAGTTTGATTTCTCTCTTAAAAGTAAAATTTTATCCCTTTATTTTTTTATTAGTAAGTCTTTTTTGGCCTAGTTTCAAGGGGGTCAAATAATTAATTTGATTACAGATAATAGTTTATTCAAAATCTATCATTTATCGTACAAATAGTTCATTAACTTTATGTTTTTTCTGAAGAGTGTATGTATATAATGAACCCATATTAAAAATTATGTAACATGAAATTTTTTGGCTCTATTCTTTCTAGTTTTCATTTTGATGCAAAGTGTTTAAATCAAACATTACATTCGTTTGTTTAAACATAATAAAGTAGTTGCTTACTTATGATAACAAAGAGCCCCATAATATTCGTAAATTTATCATTATATTACAATATTATAATCACCATTATTTCTTAGTAATAACAATTTTAAAAATTAAATCTTTAAAAGTCATAATTATTTTTTAACTAATATATTTTTAATTTTACATACAAACATTTTTCCCAATTAATAAATTACTAAACACTTCCTACATTCTCCAGGAATCACGTCGCATCCACACCAACAATACCCTATCACCGCAAAAAAGTAACCTCACCCCTCCGAAATCATTATTACCTCCCAGACCCTCTTCCGCACGCCGGCCCGCACCTGAAAATCCGCAAGTGGCCCGTCGCGCCGCAGCCAGCTCCTCAAACATCCTCCTCCTCAACTACCGCCTCCGCATGCGCCTCGTCGGCCTCGATTCACCCTATATACGCGTCGTCGCGGCCCGCTAATGAGGCACTCCCGGGGCGCGCCTTATTATCCGGCGCGCATCTCCGCGCATGCATATTCATGGCTTAGCCGATATTTTTCCTGCGTCGGGGGGGGGAGGGGCCTGGACAAAGGTAAACTTCGCTCTAGCCACGTCGACGGTGCCGCCGGCGGCGGCGGCGGGAAAAAAGCCGAAGAAGCGCGGAGCAAGCCTCGTGTGTTTGTTACGGATTTTCGCGCAACGAAAGTCCGATTTTGCAATGCAAATTTAAGGGGGTGACAGCTTGAACGCGCGCGCTCGCTTCGCTGTTGCTTCTTAAAACAAAAGTGGAGTGGATGAGGCGACGGGGGAGGTGGCTGACTTTTTCTGGTTAGACGTTTTTTTTGTTGCGCGTGGGTGATGGGGGATCTTTTTTGGGGGACTCGCGGCGTTTGATTTTTTGGTGAGCTAGAGGGGTGGAGTAATGGAGGATGCTATGTGGTTTTATCTCGCATCGTGAAGAATCGATATTCATACCTGCCAATAGTCATTTTTTATGAAAATCTCTGATGTGAATTGAATATAGATGGGCTTATAAACGATGAATAAACGCAGATAGAAACGTTAATCAAATTTCAGCTATAAAAATCTCGCGAAAAGAGAAACGATTTTCCTAGTGAAAGATTGAATGCCATTTAACTAAATATTGCCTCTAATTTGAATTTGCGAATGATCTAAGAACAATCTAAATTTTTGTGTTTGAATAATTTATTTATTAAAATTTTATGAAATTAGGCAGATTATTTACTTA
>JAPYZA010000638.1:0-27434 GCA_030522685.1 Eupelmus azureus | reverse complement strand
TTATGGCTCGCGCAGGACTCGCGAGCGCGAGCTACCACCGCTAACCAGCCATTGGCCGAATTTAGCTAATCCAACCTCTCTGTGATACTGCACTATCGCGAACTTGCGATAGCCTGCGATCTGGCGTGTTTGATTTTTTGTAACAAATAAAATTTAAGTTAAGACGAAGTAATTATGCTTTAATGTAATGAATTTTTCAAACGTCTTTGAAATGGAAATAAAATTTTAATAATAAATAACGGATTGATCGTCATAAAAATAACCAACACTCTTTGACAATAACAAAACAATCAACGGAGTGACGGACGGCAAAAACTATCGAAAAACAAAGTAGGCGGCTCGCTTGTCCCAGGCAAGCGCTCGCTATCAGGCTCGCATTTTCATGCCGAAGAATAAATAAGCAGCCGCGGCGAGGCGAGAGCGCTGGCAAAAGGCGTACGTCACTTTCCATTATTACAGCGGCGCGCGGCGCATCGCGCCTAATGGCAAAACTGCGTAATAATGCAGAACTTTCGCGCCCGCGCCCGAGAGAGAGAGAGAGAGAGAGAGAGAGAGAGAGAGAGAGAATTTCGCCCTATACGTCGTCCCTCGTTCGATCTCGCATAAATCAAAAACACGTCAGAGGGGGGGCGGCTGCGCTCTCGCTGCACATTTCCATCAGTGTAACGCGCGCACTGTCACTTAGCCCGCCTCTCTCTTTCTCTCTCTCACTCTGGCCTGCATCATCCCTCTCCGTCTCTCGCTCGCTCGTTTAAGGTCGCGCCCCTTAGGTCATGATATTCGCCTGGACGCGGTAAGGCTGATAGCTACGCTCGCGCGTCATTCGAATTCAAATTTGAATTTCAATTCTAATTTGAATCAGAAAGGACTCGGGCAAAAAAGAGTCGCACGCCCGAGCGCGAAGTGCCCCACCCCTCCGGAGTTTTGTATAATGAAAATGGGCATGGGATTGAACGAATGCGGAAGGTAACAACTTCCCTCTCCTCGTTCTCCTTTTTTTTCCTCGCCGCTAGCTGTAGGTGGAAGTTTCACTGCCTTGGTGTGGAGCGAAATTACGAGAGCGCTGCGCAGATTGGAAATTCGTTAGCATAAGGGCGTATAATGAGAGGAATTTTTAAGGTTGTTTAAACACAATAAAAGTTCTCGCGTTTGACCCGGGCTGGAACTGGGTCATTCGTTAGTCAAAAAGAGCGCGCGATTTGCAAAATTCGCCGCGCTGCAAAAAAGTTCCTTTGACGTGCAAAAATTATTTTTAATTTGAATTCCACGTGGACAAAAGTAGATTTGTCGATAAATAATTCAACGTTCGACAATCACAGCGAAATCCGATGAAAATCGAAGAGTAGGAAAAAAGGACGCGATCGATTCGTAAACAAAAAGACCTCGTTCGAAACGCATAAAAATATTTTTCCCTTGGAAAGCGTGGAAAAAAAGAGGTATAAACGTCGCTGCTGCCCTAAAAAGCGCCGGTGACAGTCGATTACTAAAGAGTGGCCAGTGTATGCATGGAACTGGGACCTTCGGATATTGCGCGGTCAGGAAATTTAAAGTGAAATTTCGCGCACTGACCGACGCGAACGACCGCAAGCTCTGAGAGCAGCCGATGCTTTAATAATCGCGCACCGAGCTGGGGTAGAGAGAAAGACTGACTGACAGCAGAGTGGCTCGGGCACAGAGTTGCAATGAGGAAAAATTATCTGTATTTTTGAAAAGTTAGGATTTTTTAAATATTTTTCAAAATGAAGATCACTTTTGATTGGTTGTTTCTTTATTTATCACTTAAAACACAAAAACTTATTAGTCTACAAAATATTTGATAACTGAAGTTAAATGAGAGTCGGGTTGGTCGTTTTTGAACGTTCTTTGTATTAAAGTTGAATGGTAAAACTCATTGAGCTTAATGAAAGGTATAGTCTGATTTTGTTTATTGTTGTGAGCAAAATTTTGTAGGCTTGTGAAAGTGAAAATAATTTATTGATAATTCACCGTTTAGGTCTATTCAGTATTTCATGCATTTTGGTATATGAATATAAAAGAATTTCGCAATATTCTTTTTTGGAGTAAAATGTCTATAGCAAGTGATAGAATTTATTACGTATAATATATATGTGGGATAAAATAATGATAAATGTTCTTTGATCTTCGATCTGGTGAATGAAATATTGAATATCTTATCCACGTGGATAATAATAAAGCATCAATACGTAAAATTTTTCTTTTTCAATTTTCCTTCTCGACAGTATTAAATATCTCTTCAAGCTAATATTAATGAAGTTTTTTGTTCTTGAATATTATTTTGATTTGCCTTAATATACATGATTGAGTAAAATATGATTCGATTAATTTTGATGAATGTTTTAGTAGTGGGGAGAACGCGGCAAAGATAAGGCACGCGTGAGAGTAAATTTCAAATTTAATCTATACCATTAAATTCAAATCAGATCAACATTTATTAAATTTTGGTAATATCAGATGATTAATAGTCTATCAATGAATACAAACGAACTTCAATTGATACATAAATTAAGATCCCACGCCATTCACCTCGTAAATAATCGTCTTTTGAGTATTTAAACTATTATTGCAGATTTGTATACTAGTTATTCTCTTTGCAAGAATCTCAAAGACAATTGTACTATTATAAAATTGTAAAAATAGCTTTTTGATAGTTTATGACTCAATTAAAAAAAATATAACCTCCTTGACAATTAAAATATTTAAATACACATTACAATAATCAACTCCCATATCGAATCTCATTTCACCACTCATTAACATCGACGCAAAACTGAATAACCATCACCAAGCAAGTCCAGATATAACGAAGCTTCATCGCTCAAAGGCCGGCTCTATCTCCGGCACAAAACCTGCATTCCACGCGTTGGATCGACAGCGAGCTTCGATGTTTATTTCTATTGCAACGCGCATTAGCATCGAGCATGGCGGCTAAAAATAAGCGGACGCGCGTATAAAGCTCGCCGGCAAAAGTAGAGCCTTCGCGAGCGCGGGATGGGATAACGCGGGCGGCGCATAAAGGAAACTCTGTGTTCATTCATGAACGCCGGCTGAATCAAAGAGCGAACGAATGTTGCGCGCGCGCGCCCGATGCACTCGTTTCGTAAATGTGAAAAAATGAGTTGGATTTGAATTGTAAATGCCTTGATGTTATTGCGATAGTGCATTAAGTGTGGCTTTGGTGTAAGAGATCATTTTTAATGTTTGATATTATAATTGCTTGTTTAATGTGCGTTATTATGTTCTCCAGGAGACTTTTTTCATTCGCGATTATATATTTGTTTTATTTAAAATTTTATAAAATGTGTATTTGTATTAAAGAATGAAGGTATCATTTTTATAAGAAAAGTTTTTATGCTTAATAATTACGGAGAGATCATTTTTAGAAGATTAAATTTAGTGGCACTTTATGCATTAAATAAGATACTTAGAAATAACATGAAGCCTGTAGTAAAACAAAGTGTAACTGTATCTAATTGCTTTTTATCTCTGGAAGCATTTACTGGTCGTAAGAAGAACTACTTATATGATTTAGGTGTCACGTTTCTGTAACAGTGACCCCTTTCAGAACTTTATTAAAGTTATAAATTCCAGCTCTCTTTCTTTACTTTTTTTATTTCCAAAGAGTTGAAATTTATAACAAAAATAAAGTTTCGCAGAGGATTTCATACTTTAATCGAAATTTTACAACTAAATCCTGTAACTTTCTTCTATTGCAAGTAATTTTTGAGAATAAAAGAAAACAAAGATAAAAACGAGGATGGAAGTACATAATTCACTAGTTTAACGCTTTTTTAAACAATGAATGAATGTAGCAAATAAAAGTTAGCAGTTGTCTTAATGAGCTTGTGCGATATAAAAGTTCAAAATACTAAGTACTTTAAACTTTTACGTCGTACCATTATATTTTGACTGTTTACTTGGCACAAGCTCATTAAGACAACAGTAAACTCTTGTTTATTTGCCTTTTTCAATTGTTTTACAGGGTAAAACTGTCTAAAATTAGAAGATTAAAGAAGAAGAAGAAAGAATGTTGATTAAAAGTTGAAATTGTCGAAAAATCAGAAAAACAATGAAGAAACGATCTTTATTCATTAGAGTGAGAAGAGTTTGGTGCAAGCGGCAGAAAAGAAGAAGCGATCGCACAAAAGGGTTAACCAATAATCGCAAACGACCAGCAATTCGCACCCTCCATTCTCTCTTGGCGCAACTTGGAAGAAACGTCCGATTGATATTTAATTATCTCGATTGTCTCTCTCGCTCCCTTTCTTCTCTCTCTCTCTCTCTCTCTCTCTCGGCTCCTAATAGAATTCCGAACCGCGAATTCCTCGCGATCCATTAAAAATTCCTGCCCCTCCTCGGGTCCGGCTTATTTTTGCTCGTCCCTTTTTTCTCGAGAAGTTCAGAGCGAGGAGAGTAATAAGTAGTGAAAGGGCTGAGAGAGAAAAGAGGAGGATCGCGCCTGGAATTTCTCTCTCGAACTTTCTTATCGCGCCGCGCGGCGCTTCGCCTCGTATATAGATCGAGAAGAGGCGTCGTCGTCGCGAAATTTTTCGCCACTTGCAACGACGAGACGAGAGCGGAAGTTGACGTGAATGGGCCGCCACAGCCGCGTGCAAAAAAGCCGAGAGCGATAAGAGCCCCGCGGCTGCCGACTTTATTTTTCAAGCGCCCCGTCTCGTTGTGCGGCTGCGAGGTATCGAGACTGAGAGAGCCAGAGAGAGAAAGAAAGAGCGAACCGAACCACCGCCTCGCGCTCCGAGGAAAACAAACGTTTTTGTCAAGAGCCTCGAGAGCCCGCCGCTTTCTTGTCGCTCTATTGTCGGTCAAATGCCGCGAGTTTTCAGATTCTTTTCTACTTCAAAACATGGCTATTCTAGTGCTCTTGTTTTATTTCGAATGCGCTGGGCTTCTTCGAACAGTTGTACGAATATTTCAGTAAACTCGTTTATTGATAATTAAAGTGATTTTTTTAATCAGATTTTTCATTTCTGTATGTTTTTTAAAATCAATATATTGCATTTCAAAATCGAACTGTTTATTATTCCATTAGTAAAATAATATATGTTTCCATTATTCGCCATCAATGAAAGCCATTTCCTTTTTCAAGCGTTAAACTTCAGTGCCATTCCCATGCGCATCGTGAAAGAGACGTAAACGCAAGCAACGAGCGCAATCTTCGCGCAACTCTTAGCTCACAGTGTATCCTCCCAGCTCGCGAGGCCATTCCAAAATCCCTTGCCAGATCTCGCGCCTTCGCAGCTGACACATTAGCCCCAAAAGACAGCCACTAAGCGGGAGAAAAGGAAAAAAAGAGAGAGAGGGAGAGAGAAAAGAGAAAAAATGGTTCTTGGGAGGGTGCAGGAGAGTAAGGATTGCGGAACATAAACTAGTCCAGGAGGGTAAAGATAATCTTGGCGCGCTCGGCGCTTATATATACAGCGGCCCGCTAAGACGCTCTCCTCTCGCGCCTCTTGAACGCGTAAGTTCCGCAGTAATTCCGGCCGACTGTCATTAACAGAGAGCTAGAATCGCGCGCTCGCTCGGGAGAAAATGAATGATAACTGCTACCACTCTCTCACTCCTATCTCTCATCTCTCGCTTCCACTGTACCTGACAACTTCGTACCTACCCTTCGCGCCACTATTTTTTACCCCCCACGCGTATTAGTTCTACTTTCCGTACGAGCCCCTCTGTGTGTGTGTGTGTGTGTGTCGATGCGTCCTTCTCGAGTTCCTTCTTCTTCTCCTCCTCCTTCTTCTTCTTCTTCCGAGTGCGAGCCTGGTGGCATCCTGCCAGGTCGTTAAAGAGATTCCCCCGCTCGCGCAACTTTAAGGGTGCCGTAAACCCGCGAATTTATCTTGTTCTTCCTTCTCGCGCAGAGTGGAGACTTTGTGGCTCTCTCGCTCTCTTTGCGCGCGCCCCTGGAATTTCGAGGGAGAGATGAGAGGAGTGCGTCCGCGGCGCGAGCACCGAGATGCACTCGCAGCCGTGTGTATATTATTGTCCTGCGCTCGCCTCTTCGGGGACACGAGAGAGAGAGAGCCGGGCCGCTGGCTCCTTTTTCCAGCTGGCTCTCGGAACTCTCCTCGCTCTTACTTTGGCATTGTTTGGTTTGATGTCGCTGCAGTAAAAGTGATGAGGAAACATTGTTTTCGATAAAAGCTCGATATTGTCTCGCGGGAATGAGTATTTCGACGATGTGAAATCTAAAGCTGAATCGGGGCAAAAGTTCCGAGCGAGAGTTTCGCATCGAAAAACTTAGTTACACATGTCGATTTTATTTCTGCGGAAAATACGTACATAAAGGAAAGGAGCGAGGAGAGAGAAACTTGGCCTGAAAGTAAAATCGACGTGAAACAATGTGCTTTAAAAAATTTATGCAGCAAGACTTTTAATTAATCTCCACGCAGATGCGGGCAGTAATTTACTTTTCAATTTGTATTTTCTAAAGAAATAACATATTTCACGTGGATTGTTTTACAAGCATTGTCATCCTTGTGGGAAAAACACGGCAATAACAAAAATATATTTCACGTCAAAAAGTTTTCCCGTTACATAAGGACGCATCATTACCACTCTTTACATATATTATATATTACGAAACTCCGCATAATGGAGAGGCCGCGTGTATACAGAAATAAAAAGGGAGAACATGGAAAAAAGAGACTCAGCGACAATTGTTCCCGGCGTTCTTCGTGCTCGGCGTGATTCGAAGGCATACGTCCGTTCCGGTAACATAATATTATTGGTTGAAACGTCGAACGAGCGCACGTGTTGCAAGATATTGCACATGACGTGACGGTAAACGATTGACGTTGACGCGGCTGAGCGACGTTGCGCGCCTATTCTAGGCCGCGCACGGCCGCGCGTTTGTAAAAATCGAAATTCAAAGCGCATCGCTCTCGACTCGCCGCTAAATTCATTGCTCTAAAATACGAGGCCGATGATTTTGAAGCGTTAAAATTTCGGCGGGCAACATTCGGATACATCGATAACGCACTAAATTAGACGTATCGCTTCGTATATCAAAGGCGTAACAGCCGCGAGTTGCTCGACATAAATCCGAGCTCGCGCGCGCGCGTGCCGTATCCCCGCGCGACGAAATCGCGAGAAAGCTGTCGTAAAAATTTCCAACCGACGCGCGCGCGTATATATACACAGCTCACGGCTAAACTTTCCTCTCCGCTGGTCTCGCAAAAAAGGCGGCAAGCTCGTCGATAGCTAATAAATTGCGGCGCATAAAGCTCCGAAATTTACTGCCCTCGCGAGCGAGCCACTAAAAAAGAACGCACTCGACGACAGCGTACGCGATGATATATACAGTCAGGGGGGAGGGGGGGGGGCAATAG
The DNA here is from genome assembly GCA_030522685.1 of Eupelmus azureus. NCBI lineage: Eukaryota > Metazoa > Arthropoda > Insecta > Hymenoptera > Eupelmidae > Eupelmus > Eupelmus azureus. Next base: position 20,067 of record JAPYZA010000638.1, on the reverse strand, counting down.
TGTGTTCATCCCGCGGCTGTATCGCACCTCCGAATGACGTGTTCGACGACGGTGCTTCTCACCCTCGAAATGCACCTCTCGAGCGTGTATAGTCGTTCGGAGGAATGTGCCGGCTGATGGCCAATCAAAATCAAGACGACAGTGCGAGCAGCTATACTCTAATGAAAGTGTATACTGTATGTATGTGTGTGAGGTTAGGTTCTATCGCTGGCTGATGGGATGATCCAGGGAAGAAAAATCTGATAGTGATAGAGTTTTGTTGGGTGCTTTGGAAGGTATATGGGGTAATGTATGAGGTAGGAATCTTTTCTTTCAGTTTTATGCTTTTCTTTATAAAGTATTGATTTTCTGACATATTTCAATTCCATCTTTCTCTATTATTTTTGATACGCTGATATTTAAAATTGTCCGAACGTATCTCCCGGAGCGCACTAACCCAGCGAATTCCCGCTGTCCATTTTAGCAAAGCAAGTTTGTTTCTCGGAAATCCATTAAAACGCGCAGTTACAGGGAGAAGCATGGCTCGGTTGCGCGCAAAAATAAAAGAGGCACTCGCGCCCGCGCAATAAAACACCTTTTATTTGCCCTGGAAAGGGACAGGGAGAGATTTTCCGAAAGTTGGCAGTTTAAAACTTTGTTAGCGAACAACTCCCCCCTTGGGCGCGTAGCTCGCCGAGCTCGCGCGCACGCGCAAACGCGTGTATATACCTACTCCGGCGCTGTCCGCGCTTGTTCCGATCCTATTCAGAATAAATAGCAAGGATGAGCGGAGGTGTCAATACGCTTATCGTCGAGCCATCCCAGCCCTCTCGCCAGCCCGCTGGGTTATTATTATCATGAATATACATGTATGCGTGCGCGCATGGATGGGAGAATATGTGCGGCTGCTGGAGCGAGTATTTTCGTCTCGGCGATGCTAATGAAGAATGAGGCGAACAATTTTGAAGCGCGGAGCGCGCTGCGCCGGTGAGTGCGCCGGTTTATTAAATTTTGCCGCTTCGACTTTGTGGAATTCGATAATTAAGAGCTCGGAGGATGGAGCGCGGCAGAAGGTCAGGTTGTAGCTGTGTATTTTTGGAAGATGATAGGGAGAGTGAATTTATTAATTTAGAGAAATCGATTTGCACTCGGAAAAGTTGGGAAAATTTCTCCTTTTTTAGAGACGAATCGATATGGAGATGAAATTTTTGAATTACTGATGTAAAAACCAACTAGTTTGATTACTTCTATGATGAATGTTTGATACAAGTTGGAAAAAAGATTAGTTATTTTTAATGAATTTAGAGTGACGAATTTCATTTCACAATTATCGATAAAATCAATTTACTTTCGTTATACCAGCTGGAATCAGTCTTCATATTCAATAAAGTACATGTAAAAAGTAATTTAAGATTTAGTAATTTATCTGACTCTGCGAAAACTATAAAGAAATACTTATTATTTTAACTTAATGAGTCAGTATTTACCATTTCCACTTATTTAAATAAAACAAAAATTAGCTAAGTAGATTATTACCAAAAACTAAACATCATTCAAAATACTTACGTCCTTACATTAAGAAGCAAATCTAGCCATTCAAAGGACGAAATCGCTTCACGATAATCTCAGTAATAATCCAGCCGCAAATTCAGAGACGTCCCTGGTATAATCTCGGCGGCGGGCGCGTCGGCGCGCCGGCTAAATTGTTCAATGAGAATTGATTTTCGCTCGATGCGCGCCTTTTACGTATACATCCTCGAGGCTCAGACGTCGACTCGTCGGCACACTGCGCGACGTCCTTGCCCATGCGAATACGTTCGCCCGATGAATATTGAATAAGAATTCGTCTCCCGCGGGCCGAAATTCGCGACGGGCTTCGAACGGTATATAGCCGGCGTCTGACGTGTGTTTTATCATTCGCGCGCCCGAGCCTTGCGACAGGATATTGCTAAATTATATTCTGTTGGTCAGACGCTGGATATAGAGGAGAGCCGTTGTTGGCTCGAAAAAAAGGAACAAAGTACGTGACTTGACGACCCGGTTTTTAGACTTTCTAAAATACATAAGTTTTTTGAATCACCTTGAAAAAGTGTATGGTGTGTGTGTGTGTGTGTGGAAACACGTGCGTTTGGGACTTAACATATATCAACAATTTTTTCGTGCCTCCCACTCAAATTTCAAAACCCATTCAATAATCCTCAACTACAGGAACATCCCCAAGTCGACAAAGCGCTTTTCTCCAGTACCCTGAACTCGCGCTCCGTCAGGCGCGCCTAGAACACAGGAAGGACAGTGCAGGCTCGCTTTGCGCTCGGCTGAATAGAATCCCGCGTGCGAGTATACGCACAGACGTTACGGCGCTGCGCTGTTCTGTCACACACGGATGAAGCGCGCCTCTGTGACACTCGGAGCGCGCGCGGGGCCGACGTGACGCGCCTGTCGGCTGCTAGCACGTGACGCGGCCGGGTGTCTTCGTCGTCTGGGGCAACTCATCGGGGGCCTTTATGGAGACGATCGAGCAGCGAGCGGGCGCCTCCCCCGTCTGGTTTATGGATGCGCGAGCCTCGGACTGCTTTATACGTGTGCAAGCGCGCTCAATGTGATTTTAGAGAGAACGCAGGGATTTGTCGACGATGACGAGTTCTCTCGAGCCTGCGGCCACAGTTTAGAGAGGATTTCGAGTTATGGTAATTGATGCTGTACAGCTGGTATGTATGTTTTGATACTTTGAAGAATTTTGTCTTGTTTGTGTTTTATAAAAAATTTGGTGATTTTGTTTAAAATGAATAATATGGTCGCTTATGTAATGTGCGGAACATTTGTAGAAGAGAAGTTTAATTAAGTATAGAGAGGAAGGACATGATTCCAATTACAATAATGATTGCATTGTTTTAGTTTCTAAAAAAGAAGATGAAAGGAAAAAGCCAATGCTTCAATTTTTCCTATTTACATCAAGACCACCACTAGCGTCATGGATCAGAGAAAAATAAAAAATCCGCGCTCAGCGCCGAATGATAAAAGAATGTAAAGCACAAAAGCGAAGAAAAGAAATGCTTAATTGGCAATTCCAGGCTCGAGTGGCCGCAGAGAGCGGGTGGGGGGAGGGCAGCCTCCTAATAGCCGCGGCGACCTTTTGATCAAGCATCTCTGCCCCCTTCCATTTTAATTTTCATCAAAGTTTCAGCGAGTAGCGGCACTTTCTCTCTGTCCAAATATAATAAAGAACGATGAAAAGCGGACTGTAGCCGTGGCGACGCGGCGCCTTGAAAAAACGTTATGCGAAAAGTTCCGCATCGGCAAACGAAACGAGATAAATGAAGAAAGCGCACGTGTATTATACTCGCACGCGCGCTTATATGCCTTTTTATTCTGTACGCAAGAGTTGCATAGCGTGAGCGTAATTTCCGGCTAAGCTACACACACGCGCGCGCGCGAGTGCATCCAGACACTCGGACTAATGCCTTAGTTACGAGTCAAAGAGCTGCCGCGTGCGCTGTTGCAGAGAGGCTCTCCTTCTAAACTAGTTCTCTGCCCCGTACACATACACATACACGGTAACACCTACACAGAGTTACGCGAGTGTACGCAGTCTCGCTTTTGCGTCGGCGAGTTTATCATTCATAAAAACGGCTAAGCGCGGGCGACGGCTTTAATGAGGTTCTTTACGAGCGCGTTTAATGCAAAATATCTGTGTCGTTAAGCACGTCGCCGTTCCCTTCTGAAAAAAGCGACAAGGCTCGACTACGTCGTTAAAGAGCGGCAGAGTAAGAGAGAGAGCAATCGTTTAATATACATATATATATACACGCACCGGCGATTATCGCCTCCTCGGGATTTGAAAGTGTATACAAGAACGTCTTGCTGCTACGAGCATTTCCACTCCTCTCGCAAGCTGGAACCCAATAAACCCTTGCTGAAAATTCAATTACACACTTTACAGCGTCGCTTCATTTTCCTGGCTGAGTAATGCGCGTGATACGATTTTACGGGGGCTCAGGCCACTAGTTTCTTTTTGCTCGGTGCTCGAGCTGTTTCGCGAACGGGAATACTTTTAATGAAAGCCCTTAATTACCAGGCAGCTTGTAACTGAAAATATTGCGCGGTTTCAGATTGAAAAGTTTGTGTGTGAGGATAATTGTTGGTAGCGCGTATTGAGATGTGAATTTTTGTTAAAAGTAGATCGTTTATAATCATGCTGACAGTTTAAGGAGTACTTGGCGATTAAGGAATCGATTAAGTCTCAATAGTTTATTTGTTATCAAAAAGAAGTAAAAGAATTTCGCATTTAAGTAGATAATGAGAAGAAAATCTTAAACTTTTCCTTTTGTTTTTCAAAATGTACAATAATTTTCAGATGTTTTAAATTTATTTAATATACTAGATAACTAATAAATTAGTAAAACTATAATGCAATACTTCTTTTCGACCCATATTTGTATAGTTTAGTATATACGCAAAACTTCAAAAAAAGGAACTCCAAAAATTTTCAACCGCACACAAAGACCGAGGCGGCAAAGCCGAAATTCGAGAGCGCATAATCAGTCGAAATAAATCACTTAAGCATATTCGCTTTCGGCTGCGAACTCGAGCGAATGCAGCGCCGCCCCCATAAATCAGCAAATTAAATCCGATCCTTCACTATACAGAATCTCAGGCTTGCGCGCGCGCGCGCGCAAAAGCAAATCGTCCATTCTCGAAAGAGCGAAAATTTTCACTCCATATATCTCGAGCGAGCATCTCTGTCTTTCTCTCTCTCTCTCTCCTGCGCTCGCGCGCAATCAGCCGCTCCAAAAAGGGAACTTTCTCGTCGCGCTGCGCGACACATAAATCGCCGATCATCTCGTGCGCTTGCGACCGAAATCGGCGCGCGCTCGCGGCAGCCTTTCACGGTGCGCCAGACGACTCGTCGAGTCCGCAAATGGCGCGAAAGTCTGTGTACCGCTTATAAAGAGCGCCGGCTAAATTATGGCCAAGCCGGCATTTTCAGTTTCGAGATTCTCCTTCTACCGCCCCGCGGCTCTTTCTCGATATTCCACCGCGCGCTTATAACAGCTGAGAAAAGTCGAGCGCGCTACTTTATACTTGAATATCCGAGAGTACGTGAATCCGTGCGTGTATACATACTCGCGCATACACGTTATACGTAGTTTTCGCTCGGTAGCTCGCTGCAGACAAGCGCGCAGCGTCGTGATTTATGCGGGCGCGCGGCGCCGCGAGCTTTTCGCTCTGCTCTGCTCTCTCTCTCTCTCTCTCTCTCTACTTGGCCCCGGGCCCATCGTTCCGTGTATACATACACGCACCCCCGCGCGCGCGTCTCTCTTTGTCTCGTTCCCAGTTCCTACTCCTCCTACTTCGCTCTTCCGCTTCCGCTCGGTTAACGTTTCTCGGCCTGTATACGCGCTAACTCGTATACACGCCGAAAGTCGAACAGCGATATCCTGCCTTGTTTTTCTTATCCCATATCTATACCGATTCTTGCGGTTATATGGAAAGTATCTCGGCTCTTTTCAGAGCTTCGTTTTCTGCGTGAACTAGAGCCAAAGGAAGCTCGCTATAAGCGCACGCATCGGCGAATGTGGGTTGACGAAAATTTATACTAGTTGCGGAGGGAGAGGGGAAACGATCGCCTACAGGGGGAGATACACTTACGGAGATTGAATTGATTAATTTTTATAGGGCACCAGTGCAGGCTTGTTTTTCTTTCGCTCTCGTCCCTCTCTACGCGTGTATCTCTCCGTCCATGTCTACGTGCTTATAGAACGACATGTTTGCGATGAAGGCACCGGATGTTTTATTTGTTTTCCTGACTCTCCGCTCTCGCCACATTAGCAATATACTTTGCGAATACGTATAATCAACATCTTTTTTTCCTTTAACGAGTAAACTCGACGATCGGCCGCGGTTAATTTTTCTTCGTCAAATGCGGTAGGTACATTAATAATGCATATAAGCCCCGACGCTGATTTATTCGCCGAACGCAACACGAAGCTACACTCGCCGAGAGACAACTACGCGTCCGCTTTACATAAAACTCCGGCCCCGCGCCGAATGCTCGCAAATGCAAATAGGATCAAATCTTATTTGCAGATTGACTTTCCCCGGCCAAAAAAGCTACACGCAAGGTCGCTCAAAAACTACGGAAAAAATCGGCTGCACCACGCATCGAGCGCAACACGCACAGTATCTCTCAGCGCGCTCGCTCGTATAGATCCTGAAGAAAAAGGCCAGTAGCAAGCGGACGGCTTGACGTTGCGCAACTCGCTACTACTGCGCATTCCTCGCACACTCGGCTGTGGCTATCGCTTTGCTATACGCACTTACACTTCGCGTGGCTATCTCTCTGTGTGCCTGTGTGTGTATGTGTGGCTGTATAAGAGCGCAAAAGCGTGGGACGTGTTTGGCCTTGGCGGCGAGGAATTCGCGTGCGGGGAATGCCAATGTCTAGGAAAGTGGATATACGCGCGCTGGAGATACGAAGGACTAATATTGGATGCCTTATTACTCAACGGTTTATCGATGGAGCTGGAATGTCTCTTTTTTTTCAAAGTCGCTTAATCGAGTGATTATTGATTCGAAAATGTTGATTACTTTTCTAGATACCTCCATGAAACATAATTGAATTTTAATAAATTGTAAATTTTAATTGAATGAATATTGTAAGAAGCTCACAATTACAGGATATCAAATGCTATTTCCTTGCATTAACTCTGCTCCTAAGAAAAGTCGTGGATTTTCGAGAACAAGTATCCCATGACACCGGAACCAACAATTAATTTCTGAGATTTCACGGAAATAATTACCTTACAGCTCTTATCAGTCCGGATTCAGTCAGCTCGCTCTCCAACTCGCTTTTTAATTCGCGCTCGGCGATTTTTCGGCCCGGAAACGGTTCCTGCGCAAATGCGTCCGGGCCCGGCTAGAGTAGGAGCTATAGCTCTCTCTCTCTCTCACTTTGCGACTCGCTATTTTTCTCGCGTAATTTATTTCATTAAAAAGTTGGCCGATAAATTCAGCGCGGGCCGAGCGAGCGAGCTCCCGTTTTCAGGCGGCGCGCGAAGAGGACGCGGAAAAAGGCGGAGAGGAGATTAATAGATAGTTAGGGTAGACTAATAGATAACGTGAATTGTAATTCCTAATTTTTTTCTCGCGACGCGCGCGAGCGAGCGAGCGAGTGCGCAGCGGAGCTGCATCCCCGTGAGTTATGCGCGTTATTAAATGGGAGAGGGGAAAGAGAGGGCGATGCGGATTTCGTAAAAGTTTTTTAAAATGTTTGTTCTCTTTCTTGCCGGAGCATTTGTCACTGGTCCCCGGGATGCATAAAAGTCCTTTTTGTATAATTAATTTTGCCGGAAGAGTTGCTGTAATAAGAATTCCTGATTTTTAGACGCTTTCAAATAATATTTCAAACCGCGTTATTTTTTAACCTGCATAATAAGCTACTCCGCCCAACAATTAAGTTTAGATACCCTTTTGAATAAAGTAGGCAGCTCGCGTGAGCTCGCTGCGGGCGTGCTTTACAACAGCTAGGTCCAGGGTTGGACAAACATAACCGTACTTTATTCTAATCTCTCGCGAACGTGCATTAACTTGAAGCAGTGTATAGGATGATTCCCATCTTCTTCCGCTGCCTCTTTCTCATTACGAAAAGTTATAGGTCAAGAGCTGCCTGGCGCAGTTACGCAAGCGCAAGAAGCCGGCCAACTCTCCCGGCCGCCAATTGCAGGCTTATATCGGTCAAATTCAGCCAGAGCCGGCCCGGCAAAAAGCATCGGCGGCGCCTGCATTTAACGCTCGGCGATGTTAATCCGGCGGGCTAAATTCGCGAGACAAGCGCCGCGTCGCCGGCTCGTTAACGGCCGCAGGACGACGGCGACGACGATCGGGCGGTCGCCGATGCATAATTCAAGCGAGCGCGCGCGGGGGGACGCCAGCTTTTAGTCCCGGAAATATCGAATTATCCCCCCCGGATACGCGCCGTTGCGCCTAACTCGCGCTTCTCTTCCGCTCTGGCTCTGTCTCTCTCTCTCTGATTCTCTCTGCCGCCGTCGTCCACTTTCTACTTTTGTTTGGACAAATTTGCGTGCGAGGCTCGCCCTCGCTCCGGCTCTCTCGCTTTATTCCGATAATGACGTTTCGGCTCGTTACGGCGCTGTGCATTAGCGGGCTGCTTTTTATCCCTTCTCGTTTCCTTCCTCTCCATTAAAAAGTTCGAATTTCAACGTTTGCTTATACTTCTGCTTGCCCCGCTGGCATCTCGATACATACCCAGCACTAAAAAATTCGTATTGTTATAAAATCACAGCCGCGCCTCCCACAAGATCGATTACAGCCCTTCGCCTGCGCTTATCCTCTTCCCTCTCTGGTCCTCGGATTTCATCAACGCGCGAGCTCCGCCTTGTATTACATTTCCGTAAGCCGCATCCATCTCGAGCGCCTCGAGGGTTGGATTCGATAGCTCTCTCTCTCGAGCCAATCGCTTTAACTCGCTTACGCGCTGCGGCTGACAAAAGAAGGGACTAATGCTTTGCCGCCGGACGCTAGCGCTTAACTTTCGCGACGCATTGTGAGCGCGTTGTAGCCGAAGCCGAGCTTCCTTTGCCGAGCGCGCGAGCAAGCGACAATGAGAAAGTTCGGGGCCACTTTGGCTCTCCTGTAACTTTGCTTGATTAAAATTCGTAAGTTGCGGGCGGGAAGGTGAGCTGACTCGCAAGCTCCCGCCGATTCAATAATGCGCAATGAGTTTACAGTCTTACGGGCAATTACCGCTCTGGGTAATTGGGAACTTGGGGCCTGCCTCCTTGTTTAACGAAGACGTTGGCTTTTGGCTCTTTTGCGATGAATACGTTGAATGGAGAATGCTGAATTGTACTTATTGAGTCGCAAGGGAAACAACAAGTTTCGAACAATGAGTGCTTTTTAAGTCGATGAATGTTCAGTAACTTTACCTCAAGATATAATGAAAATTATTGAGATACACTTTCTCAATCCGTTAGCCAAAATCCCACATCAAAGACTATCGTAATCTAAGTGACGATAACATCGAAACTGCGGCAATTTGTAACAATGATTCGAGGATTTAGAGCATCGAGTCCGGGAAATTGATTCCGGTTAAAATTGGAAGGGCCGCGCACTCACGCCATAAACTTCTCTCTCCGCTCTTGTCGAAAACAAGCTCGCCAAAAATTCTCTCAAAAAACTTCTCTAAGCCGGGCGGACAAGGCGCGAGCGGAAAATTTATGTGTCTTTGTCCATCGTCCTCCGCGATATACATTACCCGCGGCCAGTCGAACGCCGATAAATCATCGAAACGGCTGTGTAAATCGAAGCCCAGAGCGAGCGTAGGCTACGTCCGCGCAAAACTTTGGCTCGCTCGCGAGCGGGACACCGATTTTCCTTCGATATCACCTCCCCCCCCAACCAGTCAAACCTTCACACGGACCATCTCGCATTTCGCTCTCCCGGCGACGCGTGCGCGTATATATAAAGCCTTCGCGGCTGAGGCTTTTGATAGATCTGTTTTGACGTTTTCGCGCGCGCGCGAGCGAGCGAGCGAGCGGGCACAGTAAGAGGATTGGCATAAAAGAGAATGGCAATCTAGATAAGCCGTTCCCGGTCTGCCGTTTATCTGTCTCTCTCGCTGTGCCTGTATGTCTGTGTGTATATGGAACTGGCTATGTGGTGTGGGATTCGAGAGGAGGTTTATAGAGGAGGGTGTCAGGAAAAAAGTCTCACGGGTTATGGAGCTTCGATTGTTTTGCCCCGGACTAATTGTTTTATCGCGTATCGCCAATGGATTGGGTTAACGATTGCGCGCTTGTGCAAAACGTCCGTTTTTTCGCTGCTGTAATTGCTGTTTACCGATCGTTGCCCGATTTCTTCGGTTTTTTGCTTACATTTGTAAACCTTATCAATTTGAGATAATCGTACAAAATTATCGTACACATTTATATTAAGCTAAAAACAATTACTACTTAACATCAAAAAATTTTACTTTTCAACACACATTTACCTACACAACCGCTCGCCATTTTCCAAACCTCCAGCATTGATACTCTCCCACACGCTTACAAACACACGCGCCTCTTCGTAAGCCCACGCTCGCAGCGCGCGACTTTCGCGGTTTCCAGTCGACGTAATGCAGCGCTCGCTCGCTCGCTTGCGGCGGCCAGTCATGTGTAAACCGCGTTGGCAGCAGCGGCCGATTCTTTACGAGCGAGAGCAAATGTAGGACGCGCGCTGATACACGGCGCTTTACGCTAAAGTCATTGGCCCCAGAGCGCGCACGGCTCTCTGTACATGCGTAAAGGTGCGCTCTTTGTGCCCGCCGAGATAAGAGCGAGGCCTTTTTTTAGTGCGCAGTTGTAAAATTTTCGCTGTTAAGCGCGCCCGCGCGCGCCGATGCTGTTTTGTAACTTTCGAGAGTTGCCTTTTTTTTATGGGATGCGGTGGGGCTGAGATGCGCCGCGAGACTCGGCTTTTTATGCCGAGTACGTGGGCTCGCGTTGCGTTGCCTGTGTTTTCGAAGAAGCCTTATGTGCTGCTTGTTATTATGGATGGCATGCGCGCTCAGCCTGGAATCAATTTCATTTATGGATTCATCTGCGTTATTGGATGATGAAAATTTTACAAGTTTTTTCTGCCTAGAAGTATTATGTACATTTTTTCTGGTATTGATTGGAAGTCCGTTAAAATGACGGAAAATGAGCCTTGCTGAAAACTTTTTAATCAAATGGAGATTGAAAAGTAAACAAAACTTTTTTCCCATGCCCAATATAACCGATAACTTGTCTGCAAAATTCAATCCCACAACTCAGCATCGGCAGCGCGTACGGACGAAAGAAGCGACCAGACGCAGACGCAAATAAACAGAAAAAGCCGCAGGTCGTAGTCTCGAAACACCTGCAATTACAATATTGTATCTGGCCTCTTCCTCCCCTCAATGGTACACAGCTAATTGAGCGTGAAAACGTCGTCTCCGTCTTCCGACAATAAACTCTGCTCTCTGTATGCGGCTCGCAAAAACCAATAATACAGCAGAGAGCAGCAGCAGCAGCAGCGAACAAGCTCTCTCTCTCGCGTGTACAAAAACACGTCGTCGCGCGCGATTTGCATTCGCCCCTAACCCCCTGGCTCGCTCGGTAGAGATCGCTTTATTGTTTCAAATTAGCATTGTTCCCTCAAGAAACGCTTCTACTGATTAACCGAGCACTCGCGCACGGGGGTATATCCTCCTTAAGCTGATTTTGCGCTCATTCAAATGCAGACACTGCTCGCAGAATCGGAGAGAGGGAGAGAGAGAGAGACGTGAAAGGACGCGTGTGTATGCGCGCTGCTCCTCGTTTTTATCGACATCGCTTTTTTTTCTCCGGAGGTTAACGACCCCGAGTGCGCTAGCTATGCGGCGCCTTGTTCGAGAGTTGCGCCGCGCTTTTTTTTTCAGATGCGAGAGCGCGATTTACGAGCGCTGCGTTATGGATTAATCGGTTATCGCCAACTGATCACCCGGACTCGGAGAGAACGTTGAGTGAGCGGAGAGTGCAGCGGAGATATTTTTTTTTTTCATCCTGGGTTAGATTATTTTTGCGCGCTTGATTGTGCCAGTGGAAAGGTTTTTTGGAATCGCGATCGCTGCGCTCGGCTCGGATGATTAATGTTAGAAAAGGAGGATGTGGATTTCAATTGGTTGGCTGCGGCTCTGAGCGAGGGCTCGTATCTTTTATTGAGGTGTATCGGTAAGCGTGCAATGAATAATAATGCTGAGATATGCGATAAGTTGCTTTACGTCGTTTATTTTCAGTGTTAAACTCGTTTATTGCTTTGTTAATTTATAAGCGAAGACTGTAATGTGCCAATTAGTAAACATTCGAGAAATTTATTCTAAAAGAAGTATTTAATTTCTTTTGTTATAAGAAACAAATTAATTGTATTAGTGTTAAAGAATACATTAAATCTTATTATTTGTACTAAAAATTCTGTGGGTTCTAGTTATATTCTCAGAACACTAGAGAGTAAGAAAAATTCCAGTATAAGAAACAAGAATTATAGCAAATTGTAGAGTTTTAATGTTATTAGAACAATGAACGTAAATTAACACAATAATAATAAATTTTAAGCATTTTCTTGTTAAATAAAATACAAAATATTGAAGTAACAGTATTTTCTCTACTTTAATTTACTAATAATGTTAAAAGAATTTTATTTTTTAATTCTTTATATTTAATAATATAATGAAATTTAATTTAATACTAATAATGTCAAAAACTTTATTCTTTTAGTTGTTTCTATTTGAGGATTTAATATACATGTTACAGAATTTTATAAATACTTTCCCTCGATTAAATTATACATCAAATTAAAAAGTTCTAGTCCAAATTAATTGAATAACGGGCTCTAAGAACTTTTCAAAGCACTACTTCTCTATTTAAACTTAAGTGAGCATTATATTGTTTTAACATAATTAACACTACTACTATAGATACAGGTTCTGTCATTAATAACTTTTATCACTAAAAATTTAAAAATTTTTATTCAATTCCTGAACAATTTCATAATGAATAAAAATCGAGTTTATCCAGAGCGAAATCTCCATTTGCCCGAAAAAAAGTCTTTTAAAGCCGCAGCGTTGTACAAGCAAAAGCACTGAAAACATAAAAAATAACCTATCTACCCCGTAGAATCCCTATAGCCAGGAGAAAGCGTCTCGGAACCGCCTACGCCGGTATTACGGGGATTGCACTGGGTATACCTTCGTACGTACGTAGAGTACGTGGTGCACGAGCTCTGCGCGCGCGAGCGAAATTGCTGAGCTTCCCTCTCTCTCTCTCTCTCCATAAAAGCGCTTTACGGTCGAGCCTCGCGTGCCTTTCGGTCTCGTTGCGTTCTCCCTCTCTCTCTCTCCCTCTCTATGCGGCCCTGACCGCGCTCTCGCGTCTTCCTCGACGACTACGACGTTGACGACGTGGCCCCTACGTCGACCTCTGCGGGCGATGCCGAGGTGACGCTGTAGTTTTACCCGAGGCGAGGGTGGAAATTAGAGAGGAATGTTTTTGTACTTTTTGCAGTCGTAATTGTGATTTGGGATACGGAGTGAAGAAAAGTCATAGTATTTATATTTATTAAATAATTCTGATGTAATTTTAACTGTGAAAAAATATTTACTTAAAAATTATAACTTAAATCTTTAACTTTAATTTAACTGATTAACTAAAATTAAACCTTGGTCATCCAAATTTTTAATTAATACAGAAACTATCTTTAAAATAAAGAAACAATTTTTCGTAGTTAGTATACACAATAATACCAATTGTAGCTTCTAATGCATCTCGTGTGAAAGCCTCCTGAGCATAAAAATCTAATAGTTTGTAAAAAAGGAGAAAGAGCGCAAAACGCAACTCAATCCCAATTTAGTTGCTCCACGCATGTTTTATTTATTCCTCGCAAACCCGTAACCGTAAAAGCCATCCGGACTATACGTTGCATCCCCTAGCGAAACGGCGCGCACTACGAATATCAAGACACAGAGAAAACGTAAACGCGCATGTGCGCGCGCGTGTGTGTGTACTCGCTCGCAGAAAAAAGGTAAGACCCACAGCAGCGGCAGCGGCAGCATACGCGTGCTTTCCGCGAATCGCGCTGCAGTAGCGCTACTGGTGCGGTAGCTGCCTCGTAAAAGCTCTACCCTCGGAACATTAAACCGTAGGGCGCAGGGAAGGCACGCTGAAACACGTAGAAGCCGCCGAGGCTATTGTTAACTCGACGGCTGCCTCGAGTCTAAGCGACGTTTATGTTCAATTATTAACCCTTATTTGACTGGCGACAGAAAATATCTTCTTCCCAGCTCTCTTTCTTTATTTTACGCTAAAATATCAAGAAAGGTAAATTATTACAAATAGATATACGATAAGCCTTCCCCGGAATCATTGCCGCTAAACATTTCAGCGAAACATCAAAAACTTTGGCGCTCCAAACTCGCCGAAAACTTTAGGCGCGCACGCTCGAGTTTTCCTTCGAATTAAACTTGCATACGCGGATAAAAGTCAGGGGTTAATCCAATTAGCCAGGCCGGGGGCGCAGTCGCGCACGCGTTGGCCTTGTGTAAACGGAGACATATCCCATTGCGGTGCGCGCGCGAAAGGGAAAGAGAGATCAAAGCTGAGCGCTCGTGAGCTTTTTACTAGCGGCGCTGGCTGTGTGGCGGCGGCCGCCCTCGCATTGTATCGGAAGCGTCAAAGCAGAGGAGCGCAACGCTAGCCAAGCGCGCCACTGACTGAATGGCGAAACTTTGCGGTTTATGGCAACGACGAGCGCGAGCTTTGTTTCTTTTGACTATGGCCCAAGGGTTATGAGCTATGGGTTTCATTTTGTTTTTCATGCCAAAGTTTTGAGCGCTTGATTGTGTGTGGATCTTGGATTGGGATTTTTTTTTAGAGATGGGGATTATCAAAGGTTTGATGATGCTAAGGGTAATTAGTTGGGGATTCTTGGGAAATGTAAAGTTTTCTTGGAGGAATTTAAATGTTTTATCGTAGCCGTGAATTTATTCAGCCCTTTTCTTAACGCTTTTATTCTGGGCTCGGATGCTAAACTTTTATTTTTAAAACTATGATTACAGACTTTCCAAAGTGAAAATTCAGACGGAGAATAAAAGTTTATTTGCTACAGCGGAGGAATTCATGCAACTTTTTTGATACTTTACAAATTTTAAACTTTATTTACTTCAAAAAGAAGATTGAAAGTTTCTAGGTGAAAATATTGTGCTCAAGAATATTGTTTCAGCGGCTTTTGTTGTTTTATTTGTGACGGAAGACAATTTGATGAAGTTTTACTCGAAGTACATGATTTTCTCGTAAAACAAAAGTTAAGTTCTAGAAATGGTTTTTACATTCTTTTTCATAAAAAAAGCCACAACAAGCTTCTTAATAAAAAGCATCGTGAAAAAAGTTACAAACTTTACAGAGCTAACTTTAAACTAACTTCATTGTTTTACTTTAATTATGAATTTCAAAAATGTTTTAAATTATTTATAGCTGGTATCGACATCAAATACACACTTTGATACACTTATTTTATCAGAATGGCATTTTACTACTTGTAATATCCAATGAAGTGTAGAAACTATATCTTATTAAAAATTATCCTAGTAGTGAACGTTCCACCAGCATAACGTTCCAAACTTCAAATAAATTCTCAAAATATTAGAACACTAATAAAAAAAGTTCGCGCTCCTGACATTACCAACATAACTCTGACAAACACTATCGAAAATCGCCCGAAAATTCCCCGTCCGAAAAATCCTCGAAAAAGCATAAACAAGCCTTTGACGCTAATTTTTCTTCAGCCTTGCGTCTCTAAGAGAGCAGAATAAAGCCCGAATACTCGGGCGCATTTTCCCGGCGCAAATATTTTCCAAAGAAATTCACGGGACTTAAGCTGGCTCGCAAACGCGCGATAAATCCGCGCGCGGTCTTCAGTGTCATATTTCCGCCGGCGAGGATATACACACGCTGCCGGTGGCGTCGCTGCTGTTGAATTGTTAAAACGTAATCGCCGCAGTTTTAAGTAGGCTCCGCGCGACGCTCACGCGATCGCGTAATCCTATAATCTCGAGCGGACAAAGAGAGAAAGGAGCGAGCGGGGTGAGCTGGGATCGATTCGTCGTTTGCGTGTCGCGGCGCTCTTATAAACGCGCTCGAGTGCAGATGGTGGCTAATGTGAGCGGGAAAAGAGAAAGAATGCAAGTACTTTTAGAAAAATGGAAATTCGGATTTGACCTATCGGAGGGAGTGATTTGATGAATTGGAACTGCGTTTTAATAATTCAAAGTGTTGATGTACTTGAAATAAAACTTTGATTAGTGATTGAGACAAGTTTTACAATCGATCGTTATGATTGAAATGCTTTGTTCAACGCAGACTTTATTTGCCTTAATGTCAAATATTATTAATCACATAGTTAGATTTTCTGGTAAATAATTAATTTGTTCAATGCAAACTGTTATAGCGATATACAGCACAATTATGTAATATATTTGTCCTCGTGTTTTATCAACTGCGATAATTGTAATGCAGCACATGTTCATAATTAAAGCATTATCAATATTCATGATAATAATGAATTTCTGATACGTATACATAGTCTAAAATTAGAAGCAAATACTGAATTGCACATTACGTCAATCAGTGTAAGTATCTAAGCATGAAAATGAAATTACAATATAACACCTAGTTTTATGTTTATTCGTTTTCAGATTGAAAAAATGCATTTTGTAGTATAACAAAATCGTAAGTAACTAAAATAACAAGAATTTGAAGCTCTATATCACCGTATAGTAGTCATGTACGAAAACAGATTACAAGGTTTTTCTGAAAATCAACCACATCTTTAACATCATCCAACCACGTACCAAAATTTTCACCCCCCGACCGCTCTCAAAAATTTACATTCGTCTCTTCCTGATCCCACTTTCCCACCTCCCAACCACATTTCTTCACGAGCATCCCCCTTTTTTCCCATAACGCAGTTCCAATTTCTTGGATCGCGCGCGATCGGCAGAGGGCACAACTAGCAGCGGCCTGCCCCCGCAAGAATTTGATATCGAATTCCTCCAGCCCCACTGCGCGACGTTTCGAAAAAAAAAGGGAAGGGAAGGCAGAATAGTCGAGTCAGAGGGTCCATTATCGACGCGAGCGAGCCGGATTACAAGAGCCGTCGCTCGGTATTCGACGCGCCGGAATCCACGAAATTACAGCCGCTGTCGCGGAATGGATAATATAACCGCGGGCCTTAACGTCGAATTTTACGCGCGCTTCATGGCCTGTTTCTGGACGCGGTAGTAGACTTCGCAGCGGTTTGATGATCCTTTTTCTTCGCTTTTTAGAGCCGCGGGAGGGAGTCAATTTTTTGACGCCGCTCGCCAGTCTTCTTCTCTTGACCTAATGGCTTTTAGGGACCGGCTGTTTTAGTGCTGGCCGAAGGGAATTTTACGCGTGATTTTCATACGCGATTCTCCGGCTTCTTTTTACGTTATTAAAGAGTCGTTGGGACACGCTGCTTTGTGAAGCGGATGGGCTTATTGATTATGTCAGAGGACGTTAAAGTTTGTTACCACCCTAAGTATTACGACGAGGACAATATTGATAAAATACTTTTCCTTTATTATTACGCTAAAAGTATAATAAACAAAAACAAATATGCACAAAACACGCTTGGCTACAAGTCGATGAACCTGCAATACGAGAATTCAAATCCTCGAAAGCCGCAACCGCTAGCTAGCGACCAACAGCTGCGCAAAAAAAAGCAAGATACGCGCGAAGGGTCGAAGGAACGGAAAAAGATATTGCAGCGCATTCCGGGCTCGGTGCATAATGAGCTGGGAAATTTCGAGGCGAGCTGGTGTGGCCGCGCTCGGAAATATTCCGAGCCCGCTGGAATCTCAGTATCGTCCGAGCGTCACCGCGAAGAATGCCCCGCTCGTTTCTCATATAAAACGCGCGTCCTCGAAAACGCGACGACGCGCGTTCTTATATTGCTTCGCGCGGGCATCGATATATAAAGGCTTGACTTTCTTTTGGGATTTTTAACGCTGGACGTTGGAGGAATGGGCGTTTATGAAAATTATTGTGAGTCTGTAATTATGAGGTTGATTGTTTGTTGCAGATTGAAATCGAAGTAAGTTTTTAGAACACTTTTGCTTTTTAATGTTTATTGTAAAAGTGTGATAAGTTTAACGACGTGGTAACAGGAAACCTTAATCATCGTTTCTAATTCATTGTAAAAGTTACGTAATAAATTAGTTACGAATTCTCTGATGAAATGACCACCAAATTAAAAGTACTTTAATCGTCTTATAAAAAATATCTTTTACTTCCTTTGAACAATCGATTTTCAATCCCCACCAAAAAGTAGTAGCCACCCATCAACAAGCTCGTTCGAATCATCGTCCGGCCCATCAAAAAATCCAGCGCGCGAGCAATAAAAAGTTCGTCTGCACTGTAGCACTTGCGAAAAGAGGAGGGGGGAGGGAAACGCGCAATTCTTTCACCTCTAAAACTTCTCTCTGCCATCTACCATTTTGCCCCGTTTAACGATTCCTCCGAAAAGTTATTACATCCAGCGCACGTCCGATCGAATTTAGCGCGCGGGCCGCGGCCGTTATAATTTTTGTCGTCTCATTTTTGACGGAGCGCGCGCGCGCGAGAGCGAGCTAGCAGGAGAGTAATAGGCGCGTGATATCCGGCTTTGACGCTGGAAGGCTGCTGCTGGCGCTACTGCTGCCGCTGCTACGACGACGCCAGGTTTTTATGGGACTGTTAAGGGTTAACTACGACTCTGGCTGCAACGACCGGGGCGAGAGGAGGCTACGCTGCAGCTGATATCCTCCGGATATATACATGTATACAGAGGCAGCGGCTTTCTTCTCCGAGGGCGTCAAACTACGTCCCTTTTGCGCCCCGAGGAAAGTCGCCGTATAACGCGCGAGCGCACGTTTATGGCACGAAGATAAACGATCCGCTGGAATTGTCTTTAAAATAAATCCCTTCGACTAAAGCCCCTGCCCCTACCCCCCTAACCCCGCCTCGCCCGCGCCACCGCCACTTTTTTACTCCCAAGCGCTGACAAGCTGACAATGAGAAATTAATGAAAGTCGCGATAGTTTCTTTATTAAGGACAAATTTTTCGCGAGAGCTTTTTGCTTCTTTTTTTATGAAGCCCCCTGTGTAGGCCGCTCTCGCGTGTAAGCCTTTAATGAAAGTGCTTTACGCGGCTATTCAGGGAGCCTGGGGCCGAGGCCGCGCTTTTTTCCTCTCTTTTTTTTTAGCTGATGGTGAGCTAGGATGTTTTTATTCGGACTGAATAGCGATAGGACGGCTTTTATGAGAATAAATGTTAGAGCCGCTTTTACGTTTTGATTTTTAAGTTTGTAATCGCGAGCTAAGATACGCCTGGGTTTTAAGATTTTTTTTTTCATAACCGCTCGTACGTGTAAAAGGAGCTTGGTTCATGATAAAGTATGAAAGGGAGAAGAGCAATAATTATATAAACTTTACTACCGACGTGAAAGTTTGCAACGACAAAAGCATTGTAGATTTAACGCGCATTGAAAAAACAAAGTTCGAAAGATCCACATTTCAGCTTCTCGTGAATACCGCACTTTTTGGAAATTCTTTTCCTCCCGCGCTCCGTGATCTATGACACAAACTTGCGCCGCTTCCAAATTTCACCTCCCTCCCGCTCCCAGCGAAAAAGCCATTCCCCCGCCTCTCTATCTCCCTTTCAAAGGCGCGGCAAAAAACTTAATGCGGACGTCCGAAAGTATTACGGCCCACTGAACTCTGACGGCGAACTTGTACCGAATCCAAATGCTCGCCGCTCTCCCAAAAACAAAGCCATTTCCTGCCTGCCGCTTGGAAAGCTCGGGCACACGTAAAAAAACGTAAAAGGCGATAGCCGCAGAGTGTGGCGCTCGAAAAATTAGAGCCGCGCGCTATGAAGTCGGAGCTGCGCTTGGGCATTTAAAGCACACGACACGCGGAAGCTCTCTCCGGAGCCCCATAAAACGTCCTTCGTTATATCCTTCGCGCTTGCCGGTAGTGCGACCTTGAACCTGATGCACGCTAACCGGAGAGTGGAATTAGCTGGGCGGCGAGGGCCGGCTACAACGAAATGCTTTCACGCGGATATTGTAAATTCGAGGGAGAACTGCAGCTTTCGTTGCGAGCGAGACTTGATCAGCGTTAATGTTTTCATAAAGCAGACCGCCGACTTACTTTACGCTGGTATTGGACAATTGATAGGTTCGATCCTGCAGTCAAGATAATTTTTAATTCGAGTAATCCTTACAAGCACCTGAATCCAAATTTTTTTCCTATTCTAAAGCCAGGTTGTCCTCTCCTTAATCGGAGACCACCAGCAGCGGCACACGGCGCCCGTAAATCATGATGCGGCTGCCGCGAGCTTTTCGTGAGCTGCTGGCCGACGATCGGCGCAAACAGAAAGCCTCGGCGCGCACGAGCTGACGGGCTCGTAAACCGTCTTCGCGCGCGTGCCTAACCAACGGCATGGAACTTAGACTCGGCGCTTCCTCTCGCT